>RCAB01000133.1:0-142264 GCA_003640385.1 Setaria digitata
CTCTGCCCCGCTCCTTCTTCACCCCGGTGGATTCTCCCTTATCTTCCGGTTGATGCGTGTCCTTACTCCACCTCGAACTCTGAACTTTTTCATTTCCCGTCTGAGTCACAAGGATTCCCTTCCCTACCTTGCATTGTCGAACTGATTGCCTCCATTTCATAAGAATCATTCCCTAGTCTTATTATTCCTTAGAAAGAGTACACGTCACTGGTGATACGTGAGCGGGTCTAGTACTAGTAATATAATCAGTATTCACTGCTTCACTTAGTAACAGTTTTCTCCTTTGTTTTATCACAGATAACACAAAAAGGGAAAAACAACAAGTTAAAATAAGAAAGTTTCATATGGATGATATGCAACTATTACCATTATTGTTTTATTAATTGTTCTGTTATTTTCAGAAGTAAAATAACAGCACAAATTCTGCTATGAACTGTTTAAGCCGTACTCTGACAAGTTAGTCTGATAACATCAATGGATAATCCTTACTATACGTATCAACCTAACACTTCTGCATCGTTCATGTATGGAAGTGTGACACCGAAAACTATGAAATTATTCTGCTGATTAGCGTGCACTGCGATCATACTTCGATGACATCACTTTAAAACACGCATCTGATTTGAAAAAAGAAAATTGATTCATACACGTTGCGAATTAGTTAAAATGGTTAAACTCGAATCAAAAAACATTGAAGGTGTAATAGAGTTTCCTGCACTGTACAATATATCGGTAGAAAAGAAAGCGGAAGAAGGCCCGTATTTGATCCTACTAGAGATATATCCAGTACGAGAAATTTTAAAAAGTTGGAGCAAAAGCTGTTGAGACTAGAAAATTATAAAAAGTTCATATCTTCATATGAGTTGAACTAGGATAAGGAGTCATTTCATGTGAGAATTTGCAAAAACTATTACGTTCAAGTAAGATGCAAAAAAATTATATTAAATAAAATTTCCAAATAAAAAAAGCTTAATGAAATAAAATGCCTACAACATGAATTTATAGCGTAACTCCATACAACCGGAATTCATAAATTATCATTTTTTCTATCCGAACTGATAACATCATTAAAAGCACCCGGTAAGGCGGTGCAACGTATTGGTGTGTCGGCATCCAAATCGTCAGTGAAGTTGCTTGATGAAATATTAGCAGAGAAGACTGCTGGATCAACGAAATCATCATCTTCGCTAGCCTAAATAATCACAACTAGAGGTATGAGCATAAATCCTCATTACTTTTAAAACAACAGTTTCGTGGAATTTCTCAAAAGTGCGATGGCATCATACAAACGTTTATGATAAAACCTTGTAAAGTAGGACCAACACTGGCAAGAATGAAGGAAATTCATTAATAAAACACCCCTTCATATATAAAAAAAATTGAAAGTATTGCAAAAAAAAAACTTTCTGAAAAGCTATTTTTCATCTTTCAATAAAAAAAAATTGGTGGGAAGAAAAAGTATCACAGACCTGAAGCATCCGTAATTTTTGAGCCAACTTCTCGCTAAAGACATTCCGATAGCCAGGCGAAAGTTTATCCATCAAATCGTACAGTGTATCATAGTATATCGTAAAAAGATCGAGACGAGTATAGTCACCTTGCATACAGTCATGCCGCAAAGACGTGACACGCCAACCTTTCAACGTTAATTCTAAACAGTACGGCTGACCTAAAAAAAGTTACTGTTATTTCATCAGCTATTAATAGTGCAAGGACCATAATCCTGAAGAACAGAGCTAATAGAATATCGGAATCTTCCAAAAAAAAAAAAAATTTCCTTATTATTTCCTTATTGATTTTTCCGCTGCACATACTGTTAATGATATTGAAGTCTACGTGTTTCTACAAGGAAAGAAGGATCAATTGATCAAGTATTCAACATATTCACAACAACTATAACCTTCAACAGTTGTAACGTTGACGAAGATCAAGTCAGCTGTTCGAGGAAGTATTTCCGAAACTGAAATTGTTTTCACTGCAAATGATAACTCATGAACAGCAGCAACAGCTTCTAGTTCAAGCGATGAATCGCCACGTGATTGTGGATTTGTTCCGTGCAAACTACGATTCTTAGTCGACACCTTTGTCAGTGATGGAAAGGATCTGAAATGATAAAAAATTATCATTTCAGTTGAAGTGTCTAATCTGAGATTCAAATCATCACCTGGACTACTCCTCTTACTTCAAGCTTCTCAACAAAATGTGCTTTTTCGAACTCAATTTCATCCAACTCATGCTTTACTAGCATAAAATTCACTTATTCAATTTAATCAATACATCAAACGTATTTAGAGAAGGTGTTCAGGAATCGATTTCATGTAATAAATACAATGATTTGATGAATACTGAAGTTAAATGCAAGAGACAATACTGGTAGTATTAAATACAATACTACCACCGTGTTTGACAGGCTAGCTGAGGAGAAATGAAATAGAATTAATTAACAGAAACAACTTTACAGCATTTGAAATTTAAAAAAAAATGAGCTCAATTGTTTTCTTATCTTTTTTTCTCCAACTCTTAATGAACTGAAATAATATGGCGTAAGAGGCATCCGAACTCTTGAGTTTTTAAAATAAAATGCATCTCGAAAATATTAACTACAAATAATTTCTTTTTTTTGGATAAAATAGCACATACTTTTGCGAAGGACTGAAATGCAATAAAATAATAATATCATAGGAACTTCACAATTTAAATTATAAAAATATTGCTTTAAGATGGAAAAATAAATAATGAAATAATTTATCCAGTATAAGTCTAATTAGACGGTTGGATAATAAACTAGCAGGAAGACGATGAAAAGGAAGCCAAGTATCCAAGAAATCACGAAGAATCCAAGATAAATTTATTGGTCGATTTTTTTTTTCTTTTTATAATTACTTTGCAAAAGAACTACGAAATGAAAAAATAATCCCTTCGCATTTGTAAGCGATACTAAAAATGGAATTAGGCTTATACAAATATCAATAATATTTAATAATCGATCGTTCCCTACGTAAACTAAACTGGCTGTTTTAGTTTTATGTGTAGCACCTGAAGTTATTTGAATTACCTGAATACTCATTTATTCAGCAATTCAATTTCAAAACATTTTGGATTAATGATTGCAACTTTTATTGTAACTGTTATACAATTGTCTTCTAGAATTATTTACCAGTTTCATATTATTACTTTAGTGATTGGTAATTGATACAGACACTAGGGTAATTGATACTGGGACAACAGTACTAATAATGGAAATTATAATTTTCAGATGATGTTAAAGATAGAAGCGATTGTAAGTGCTCAAATCAAATTAGTGGACTGATAAGTGACTCGTTCATAACTTTTCACAGAATTAATTTAAATAGTTAAATAAATAAAAGTCATCATAATTCATTTCAGTGTTGGCAGATGGTTCAGAATGTTTGTAAAGAAAATTTTCTTGCTCCTTTTCTCTACCTTTACCTTGTGAACTTCCATAATTAATTGTCTTCTAAAACAGCAAGTTTAAGTGCAGAAAAACTTGGCTCATCAAAACATGTCAAGTTTCCCTTTACCTCTCAAATACTCTTAGACACATCAGAGATGTCTCAGCTGATGAATTTTAACTAAATTGAATGCATAACTACAAGATGAGTTATCATTACGACCTTTGAAAATATAAAAGAAACAAGAGCTAAGTGCGGCCGACTATAACACCTGGTTAAGTGGTGCACGAGACTTTGTTGATTGAGCAAACTGGAGATACTAAAACGCTGTCAAAGTGTTAAGAAATATTATTTTCCTCGATAGAACTGTAAAGAGAGATTCAAAATTCTTCTACAGTCGAAACTTCCCATATTAGAAGATATATCTCCTATTATCACTTGGGAACAATGGAAACATGTTTCACAACTTTTGACAACTGGATTGGAAGTTTCACAACTTCCAGTCAATTCTCTTTGAATTTACATTTAAATACAAAAAATGAAGCTGTGATGTTTGTTGTATCCTCGGGCTTTAACTGCAGCTGACTAGTCTTAGAACTATTCTCCTGCAAAGCCCAGTTCACTTTTGCCACAAGTAAATTGGCTTGCCTATCGCCATGGTATTCAAGAAAGAACAGGATGGAACCACGAAAACAGGCCACCGTTCTACTGCATCCACACAAGGCTGCCAAGAAATTAGAAATTAGACAGTTTTTCGAAGTGTCATGAAACTTCCTGTTCAATCAGTCATTCAGCGTCTATTCGAAACCACAAAGATTTCTTTTTTGCTTTTCAGTTGTTGCAAAATCGATCTTCCTTGTGATTAACAGGTTTTTGTGCTTCCCATGGAATACGTAACCAACAGCAATTCACGTGAATAAGATGATGGAAACTTCTCTTTTCCAACTATCAATTATCAACCACTTTTAACTTTGAAAAGAAAAATGATAATGACAACAAGAAAAAAAAAGAATGATGCGATGTGTCTATCTTCCCTCGCTTGATGTGAGGACATCCCATGCTATGCTTCCTAATAACTAATAGCACTATTAATAGATGATCTGTTATAGTTTTAGAGAAGATTCATGCTCTTAAGTTAATTTTTAAAGAGAAATCAGAACTGAAATAAAATAAAAATTGAAAAGAAGACAATCCTAAAAAGTACGGCCACTGCTTAGAAGTTACAATAGAGTTCGTAAACAATGAATCGAGGAAAAATAAGAAGGGTGATACTTATGAGAAGAGTGATAATCTGCTACCAGAATAGAAAGAACTCTGGAAACAGTAAATAAATATATATATATATATGAATAATAAAATCACTGACCCCATTAGGCTTCCACCTAATGAGCCTACTGTGCACGTATTGTCGACATCAGCTGGTGGTGAATCGCAAGCCGAAAAGGATGCACCTGCAACAAATCATGATGAAAACGTAACAGAAGAGCGGTATGGAACTTCGTAGCCGTCATTTTCTATATGCATTTATGGTGAATGGGCCAAACAACATTTGTCATAGGCCTCTCTCGGCAAATAAGACTGCAAAATTCTCAGAAATAATGGAAAAATAACCCACCACAAGTCGAATATTTACGAGACGTTCCGAGGTTAACCGGTGAATTCGGTGGTGAAGTACAGCATTGATCACGATTATTCATCATTTCCTGATAATAATTAATTGCTTGCCCCCATCGCTCAGATCTGCAGTAGTACTTAAAATGGATTACCATAACTGCATTTCACTTATCTGACATTTAAAGTATTCAAAGATAAAATGATCGCCTCATTTTCATTTTAAAGGAGAGAAACCAAAAGTAAAACTATTTTTTAGCTAACATACTGTATTATCTATTTTATTATCATCTTATTCCTTTTCTTCTCTTTTTTTTTTTTTTTTTTTTAATATCTTCTATAGTAAAATAGGAAAAGTTCACGAAATTTCCTAACTAATTCAACAAAGCATAATGAAAATGGGAGCTAAGGATGAATAAAAAATGGATAAAAAATATCTTTGACACCAAATCTATACATTTTCATATTTCTATCCTCTAAGTAATCGTGAACAATATTTTGGAGCATGGACTATATTCGGAAGGTGAATTTAGTGTAACAAAGTCTCGAAAAGTAAATAAGGCGAAAAATTATGAGAAAATGAAGCAATAGACCAGTAAAAGGCAATCATTTAGAATGCTTCGAGAATAATAAACACTACAACAAGTGCACTAGAATCGATTATCAACTGTGAAGCGTTTCATTTTTATGGGAATATCAAAATTTCAAATGCTCAGTGAATACACAGCAGAGATAAATGTAATTCCAAAAAGTTAAACAATCCAGAGCTTCTTAAATAACATGTTAACTTATAAAACATCAGCACACATGCTCGTTCATAGGATTTACTACTCTAGGGAATCAAATCAAAAACTTTGTGCATCTAACCTTTTTTTAATTAGTGAAAAAAAAAGATGAAAATACTGAAGAAAGTTGATAAAAAGCGAGATTTATGGCAAAAGACTTTACCGACTGCTAATATTTTCATATCTCCAAAATGTGTAAACTCTGCGGTGATAAAGGTGCATTTAAAAAAGTAACAAATTTCAGATATAAAAGCAATGGAACCTAGAAATGCTTCATCACAACTATTATGATAACAAAAGTTTCCGTAATAGTGCTTTACACAGTCCAAACTTTATAATGATTATATCCCTAAAGAAAATGGGCAAAGTAAGGAAATGGTGTAGCATTTTATGTAAATGAACAATTATGAAATAAGCCTTCAAAAGAAACCCTCTGATGATTACGATAATTATTGGAAAAAGGAAGCAGAAGAGATAAGATGTGCCAATTTTAAAAAACTGCAGAAATGAGATCAAAAGCCTGAGGCCATTTCCCCTGATAGCAAAAACCAAAGATTTGAGACTGCCATCAATCACAAGAATATTCTACCTCTTACATTAGAACTTGTCTAATGGAAAGACTTATAAAGTACAAATTAAGTAAATGATTGAAGAATAAAAAGAAATGTTTTTATTTAACTTTCATTTCTATTACTTTATTTTATTTTCTTCATGTTAATTATGCTAAAAGCCAAATAATATAAATAAAATCCACCTCATTAAAGCCATGTTTTCGTCAGAAAAAATAAATGCCACACTCTACTGCCACCAATCAATGAACATAATTATCTAACCTGTCAGCACAGGTATTGGAAAAAAGTTACTTACTCTTGCTGACGATATAAAGGTGATGATTTGAGGCAATCTGCTAGCACATTGGCACTACATCGGCAGTTAGGCAAGGAATTCTCACAGCATTCATTATATAATGCGTAGGGCATCGTCCGGGATTTCGTGATACTTCTTTGATTGCTGCAAGTAATCGAATCAAAGAATCAATAAATACCACTTCAGAGATCAAACTGTCCAGCAGGCCCGTGAAGTATTTACGATCAGACTGCTAAAATCTTTTGGAAATAGACAGACTGGAATGCGGTATTTACTCATACCTCAATAAATGAAAAGAATGTGTCTATAGAAAGAGATAGGTGGATGGATGTAAGACAAGTGATGCTAATCTTCTAGCAAGCTAACTAGAATGCAGAATGATGTGTTCAAGGAAAAATAACACATTTATTGCTCAACCAAAATAACTATGGGAAGAAATTCGCCAGGAACGATTTCACATTCACGTGGAAAATCTTGAGTTTCTCGAATAGAAGTCCAAACACAACTCAGATTTATAAATTTCCCGAAACTGAGAAATGAAATTTATGGAAAGAGTAAGTGCCAGTCAAATGTCGTACATATTTATTTAACCGGGACAATTTTGATGACTGAGGAAGAATCGAGCAGCGAAGAAATTAAAGGTGAAGGAAGGTTGGAGGAGTCCGCCTTCCTCTCCCAAACATTTCTCACTCTACTTTGGGGAATTCCTTTTTTTAATTTTTGCAAGAAAGAACGAACGAGGAGGTAATTAATCATGCAATTAGATGAAACAAATTTGGGATCGGATCGAACACCTCAGCATACTTCTAATTTATTCCACACCGTTAATTTTCTCGAAACTTCGATCACATCACTCTTCCTCTCCACCTTATTAATTACCTATTAATTACTCGCCTTTGTCCCGAAGTTTTTCAGCACCCGAAAAAATCTGGAGAAAAAAGTGAAATTCTGAAACATTCGTGTTATATAAATAGCATTTGCAAAAGCCACTTATATCACCGATCCGTCCTTTCACCCAGGCATATTTCATATTTTATAAGACAGAGTCGACCCTCCTCTCACCTCTTCCTGACCTCACAACACATGACTACATTGAAGTCTGACTTGGACTTGCAAGTACAGCATGCATGGACGAAAAGGAATTTATCAGTACTTGATTTGGACTGTTAGATTTATTGATCTGTAATTTGGATGAGTCAATGTGGCTTATTTTGACCAGGCAATTGTAGGGACAAGAGGATTAGTGATGATTCAAACCAGCCCAGAAGATCGTTAATATGGCTCACAGAAGAAAGCATCAAGAGGAACATTTTTCGCATTAACACTTTCCTCTTTCTTCATTAGTCCAATACACTGCAATGGATTGGATGACCGTATCACTGGATCTGCAGCCTCGGTCAATGGTACAGCACTTCTCCTAGAATCTCATTACACACACCCCGCACGTACACGTATACAGACGTGTATAGACAATGCAAACATACCTAAACTTGTTTCCTTCTCGCTGCATCTTTTTCAACATGAAAGAGTACGATTTCATCAATTAATATTATGTATATGTCTAGAATGACGTGGTTGGAGACGTCTTTAAATAGCGTCAGTTAAACGCTCGTAATCTATTAATTTTCAGAAAATTAATGAGATAAAATTGAGTGGGATTGTTCAACAATGATAAGAGAAAAATATTGGGAAAGAACGGCTGGAAAAATCGATTGATACATTTGATATCAGCCTAAACAATCTATTCATCCAATCTACTGATTATTCAGTATTGCTGATAAGAATATGTTTCAGCTCTTTCGAATATTACAGAATATTTTGTTAAATCTAAAAAATATCGATAAGATTGCATTGACTAGTAAAATAATTTCATCGAAGCAATAGTGTTTTTAATTTACATTTATTTATTGAATGATAGCAATTTTCCGAAAAATTAAAATTAAAGAAAAAAATAACATTTCAAAACACATAATAAATGTTTTTAATTTAGTAACCTGCTGAATACAATTATTTCAGTTTTCTGCATTGTATCACTAAAAAATTGTAAATCATAAAAATTTAAAAAGTAAAAAAACTAACAATTGGATAGATCGTTGTCGATTACAATATGCATGGTAATCACCAGCGCACGATAATCTGCCTTCATAACCGTCCGTTGATACACTTGATAACTTTTTATGTACTGACTGATAAGCAGTCATTTCACTGTTACCTTCTTAATTTATAGTTAATTTCAGCACAATATACCGGAGACTAAATTCTTCATGTGTAATCAATGTCTGCAAATATAAAATCATACATTAATTGTTTAATTATTGAGGCAGAAAACTTTTAAAGCATTCGAACTATTTTATGGTATTATTGTGAAAGGGAAAAAGCAAGAAGGAACGGGAAAATAAATCAATAATGGTTGAAACCAATGAAGACAGGTATGTTCACATTTCAAAGTTGATAATGTCAACTAGACAGTGACTGTGAAAATTTTCGCTGCAATTGTACTTGTAAATATTAAAAATACTAGATAACGATGGAAAAGAAATATGAATAGGAAATTATTTAAAAGTGTTGAGAAAAACTGAATTCTTTGCATTATTTCCCTTTAGTCACTGAATGCAACTTCAAACGGATGATAGCAAAAGTAAACATATCATATCATATCGTATCATATCAATTAAACAGATATGTTTAGTGTTTATTTTCTGCACAAATAAAATCATTCTTCAATCTTTTCAATTCCAGATATTTTTACAAAGAGAAAACAACAATTTAAATCAGAAACTGTGATTTCTTCTAAGTAGCAAGAAAGAAATACACCGAGAGGCAAGAATAATAAGAAACAGCGTATGTAATGGAGAAAATTTCAGTTAAATGTTTTTCTAAAATGGAATTCAACTCACTAGAAAAGAAGAATAACACAAAAGGAAAACATTACTATATAATACGATATTAGGGAAGCTTTCAGCCCGCTGCAAACGAGCTACTAATAAGTGATCATTCTCTGGAAATGAAAGTATTTTTAACTAATTCAGACTATTTAAAACTGGCAATGCATATTTATAGAAAGGTAAAAATCACATTTTACTCTCATTTTATATGGCTAAATTTTGAAAATGGCCAGGAAATCTAAAGAATTATGAAATTACAACATGATAATTTTGTTGAAATTCTCGTCGCAGGCCTATTCACTAGAAATTTCCAAAAGCATTTCAATATCATCCACTGTAAGAAAGACAAAAGTAGCACTTGAAAATGAGCTAAGTATTTAACGTGTTTCCAGATCTACGTACTTCTAAAGTTAAAGTACTTCATCCCACTAACGAATTACATAGTATTTTTGAAAAATATGTGAGTTATGATTTATTTGTTCCCCCTTCTGCACTTGTTGTTTTTTCACTCACAGTACGAGGTGTTTGGTTAATTTTTTCTTATAAATTTTTTTTTCTTATAAAATTCAAACTGACTAATGAAGTAAGGAAGCTTAATCGATCTTAACTATCTTAACTCGTTCACATAGGTTAAGCTGAGAATCTCAAATTTTAAAAACACCATTCTCAAGAGATTTTGAGAACAAAAAACAAATTAAAAATAAATTGGACAGTCAAGAATAAGCGATTAACCGAGATAATAAATGAAACGAATTAAAAAAGAATCACTCAAGACGGTTATCAGGAACCAAATCTGTCTTCTGTTTTCTTGGTTCCAGTAATAAGTACCACATCCAACATTCTCATATCCAGAAAAATTCACAAACTGTCTATTAAGAAAATTAATTATCGAAAAACACTAATGAATGAACAGGGAAGTGATATCCTATGACAGTCTATTAGAAACAAGTGACCTTGTTGAGGCAGGACGACAAGTCGATCATGTCTTTTATCCATCTAAAAATATCTGCCTAAATATTTTTATCCCAAATATACTAGCAAGTATGGAATAAGCTTAAATTTAAAAATTACTGAATTATTTGCACTACCAAAAATGTTAATATGAAAAAAGAAATTTCAAAGCAAAAATTAATTAAAGACATGTTTCGTTTGAATTACTCCGTCACAAATTTCTATCATTCAATGATCACACGCAAGATTTCATATAAAATTCAAATTCAAACTAGCAGAAAAATTCAAGACAGAAATAGCTTGCACTTAACAGGAGTTGAATTATCTCTCGCCAACAGAACAGATGACTATAAAGCTCTCCCAATAATGTACAATCAATAATTACATCATTGGAATTCTGGATACCATCACTATCATCCATATGATCCGAAATCCGGAATGCATTTCGCCATATCGGGTTGCTCACGTCATTTTAATATCACAGTCACTGCAGCGGTAGGATGAAAAGCGAGGGAGAGATTTAAATCCGGCTAATTAACGTGTTTCCAGACGTGACTGGAGTTCACAGGTGGGAAGTAATTAAGCTAAATGGGAGATAAAGTGACACATTTGTCATTTATATGTGACATTAAATATGACGTCAACAGATGATAACTGAGAAAAAAACCAGCTCAAAGGAGAGGGAGAGAGGAAGAGAGAGGGTGAGAAGGCGAGAGGGAGAGAAGGAGAAAGAGGGAGAGAGGGGGAGAAAGGGAGAGAGGGAGAAAGAGAAGGAGAGAGAGAGAGAGAGAGAGACAACTTTCTGGATCGATTTCGCTGCGTGTGTGAAAAATTTCGAATGAAAAAGGGCTTCCGGGCATTTGCGATATTTTCATACTTATTGGGCAGTTGAGAACAGCGCATTTATCACCGTTGTTATCATATATCGCTATTAATTTGTCCTTACAGAAATGAAGATGAATTAACGATGACGGTGATAATCATTATTTCAATGAGACTGACAAGTTGAGGTAGGTAGTAAACGGATTCTGTTGCTTACTCTACTCTTCTGGCAAATCAAATTAGTGATTAACTTTTACATAAAAGTAGTAACTGATGAGGTGGTAGTAAAGTTGGTGATAAAACCGAAAGACATTCTACGGAATCCACATCTAGCTAGTTTATTGAAATTGTCTTTTTTGCATCACAACCTTTTCTTGGCACCTTATATTTAAATTGGTGATCCAGCTTTGGTCAAATAGATATGGTAAAAATTAAATAACACGGATGCGCCTGTTGGATCCTGTACAATGATTCGCATGATATTTATTTAATTGAACAGGTCGAATTGAATTCGTTAAAGAAGGTACTGGAAAAATTAAAATTAAAAACAAGAAACAAAATAAATTGGGCATTAAGACCATTACAGAGCCATCGAATGAGATATTATTAAAACTCCCTCATTAATTCCTTCTTTCTTCAACTTTCAATCAGATTTCGATAGGCACAGCATATTTTTCTTGGCACTTACACCCAGTAGCATCAATTAAAGGCTATAATTGTGGACTGAAGAAAATGATGAGAAATTTTCCCATAACGTCACTTTTATTATTGATGAAACGAGAAAAGTAATTTTTCATGACTAAATTTAATATAAAACTATTATTTTAGGGTCGTCGATATGAAGTCTCGAATTCGAACTTACTGGGAAGATGCATGATTCTGAGAAAGCTAGAATATATATTAGGAACTATTCGGAAAGCCAATATATCTTTAGCAACTCAGAATAACTCCATTACGATCACACAACACCTTGACAAAGCGATTTCATTAGAAATAACCTGACTGTAGGTCATTTCCGTTTCGCTCGATTCTGATGGAACCCCGTGTTTCATTACGTTCATAATATTCCTTTGACCGATTCAAATGAAAATGTGAAGTTCGAAGGACAAAGTGGCGGTGAAAATTCATTTCATTTTTAAACAGAAGGGCAGAAACGACGAGTTAGAATTTTATAAAGCAATTAGGAAACCAATCCACAGTGAATTCACAGGATGTTCTTTCCGTCTTTCATTCCATTCGTATTTTTAATAACTTCTTAAGCAGCAGAAGCAACAAAAATGCCACCGAGCACGGCTGGCCTACAAATATGAAATTCGAGAGCAGCGCTTCAGCTGGTAGTTATCACATTTAATCATTCATTTCGATCGCTAATTGAACTAACAAAGGAAAACAGGAACAAAAACTAATGTCCCTATATGCTCTTCAAAGAGTCCTTGAATCAGGCACGTCCTTTGTCAAAAACAGTATTTCCTAAAATTTCAAAAGTCAATTCATCATTCAAAGTTCGTCTGAAATCGTTAGTGTGCCGCACAATTTTTGATTTCATAATATATTTTGAACTGATAGTCCGTATACCCTCTCAAAATTTGATTTTCAAAATATATCTGAGCTGTAATATATTCCACACAGATTCATACTGATATATTGCAATATTTCGATTTACAAGTCTGTCCTGCTATAAATACTAACAACAATATGCAAGAAATTCACTGTCTCAAACTATTTCAAAACAATCCAGTTATCCAAGTTTACATCAATAAAACAAAGAGACAAAATGCCGAAAAGTGGAATGGTAAACTTAAAGGCCTCAAAATTATTCGGTTTTAAGCTACCTTAAATAGGAAAGCCGAAGACTCATTTAGAAGGCGTCGTCACTCGGGCAACAAGCCAACAGAAATACTCTCAAATAACAAGCAACAAAAGTGTACTTCGAATCATTTATTGATTATAATTCTTCTTTTCAAGACATTCACAAGCAAACCTATAATAAACGTATCTTTCTGTGGTCAATTCAGATCGTACAGGTTATGTTCTCATCATCGATCAAAGCGAATGTTACAGGCTATCGAAAGAGAATCTTAAATTTCAGTTTTCTACAGTAATTCAAGGTTTTTTTCCTCTTTTTATTACTGTATCGAATTACTAAAGGAAACAGAAAAGCATTTAAAAATTATCAGAATCAAACTTATTTGAGGGAAATTGCAAAAGCATGAATTTACGGAAACTGAACTGTGTCAGTGGCTTGCGGTCGATCTAGGTTTATTAAAATTTAATGGCGAAAGAAAAGTTTTGCAATTACACTGTTATGAAATGAAGCTAAGCAAAAACTGTAATTACGTTAGAATAGATGAAAAGAATTCGCTGCGCACTGATCAATCGAACAAACACCCCATGATTTATTCAACAGTGCACTGACAGGAACAGAACAGAGTGGTACTCCAAAATGTTAAGACTCTCTTCGACATTCAAAAGCGATCCTTCCGGCAATTAGAAGGACTTTAAAAAAATTTAAAACAAACGACAGAAATCATTTTTGCAACATTTGTGTACCCATGTTCAACTTCTGTCATTACACGAGCGATTTCGATTTCACTGTTCATTCTCATTTCCCCCAACTACTTACAAAAGTTAAACACTGCCCCCAGAAATCATGCTAATTCCACAGTCGCCATCGGGATTGATGAAGAAAAAACGGTCTGATTCAGTCTTTCTGGGGATATTTCCCGGCCTAACCTATTTTACAGAAAGGAATAGGAACAATTCCACGTTCCCCACAGTGCTCATACGTTTGTTCGAGTAGAAATTTTTCAGGACCCGTTCAGCTCCAGTTTAAGCCATCGAAGACAAGCATCTATAACAGGAAATGAACCGAAGAGACGTCTGATTGAGCAGTGCTGTGAGACGATGATAGTACTGTATCACTTCGATCGACTGACAACATGTATCAGATAATGGTGGTCTAAAACTAACTTCATCATCAACCCGGTGGTATTTCATGGTTGGACGGCAGGCAGAGATGGTAACGTTTGGAGGTCTTGAAAGGTGGACAGAGGTAACATCAGGTCCCCTGGAGACGTTTGTTATGTTAGAATTAGAGCTCTTCATACCTGGGTGTGCTCCAGGCTACTTCCTTCTTGCTTTCTGGTCTTTTCTGGCGGGAAGAAAGCAGTCAACTCGAGATATTATCCAATTTATATCGTCATGTTGTTAATTTGCTGTCAGTATTCAGTGGGCGAAATACAGTGGTTCCAGAAGTAATTAGGAGTTAAAGATATTTTCAAAAATTTCAAATTAAAAAGATAGTTTCGTTTAGTGAGAAATGAATGGAAGGGAAGATTTCCACTCTCATGGCATTTTAAATGGCAAGACAATTTATTGCACAATTCCGTCAGAAATCTTCCGTGATAGATTTATGTTTCACGAGAGATTAAGTACTCTGATGTATGCCAGGCGATCGAAATCTATTGTATATTTTGTGTAGTATTCTTTTGCTTGTGTAACATTTCTGGTCTTCTCCCTACCTTAGTCTTCTTATTGTTTTCTTTTTGTCCTTTGGAGATTTATCTTTCGATCAGTTGTTAATATTCCTAAAAGAAATTAAGAGTTAAACATTCTTTTCAGAAAATTTATTTTGAGAAATTATCTTTTGATCCTGATTCCTTCATCGAATGAAGCCAGAAATTTCGGCGGTCTGCTTGGCCTTAGTTTCGGAAAATAGAGATTGGAAATAATTTGGCATTAAAAAACTTAGTGTTCTGTACGAAGCAATGACATGAATGTTATTATTTTGTCGTCCATATTAAAGACGGCTAAGATTCCCCGACCTCGTATCCAGTTAATTCTCATATTTACAGTAGCAGTTGGGACAAATAATGCTGGTCATACTGATCATTTTCTCTTAAAGCCAAACCAAAAGATCACAAGTAGTTTTAGATTCGTGGTTCGGATATGGATAATTTACTGTATTTTAAAAGCTGCATGTGTTCAGGAGGTAATGCATGGGAAGAAGGATAGTACAATTTGTTTACCCTCTTTATCTTTACATTGATCTTTTTGTTTTTTCTCTTTAGAGTTTCTTTTCACTGGTAATAGTAACTCTGTTCGATGAAGTTAAGGCCAAAGAAAATAGCATAGATATATTGGACTATTTGGAGATAAGATGGGATGACCACTGGTGATTTAACTGTGTTGATAGTATTTGCAAGTATAGCGGTACTGTGCTGCTGTGACCTAGCTGTTTTCATCGCTTGTGATTAGCTCAGTTTGGTTGACATTATGTTCAGGTATTTCCTGGATGTGGGAAGTGGTGCTTTGCAGACTTTACAGGTGATAGTAGCTTGTGCAACAACGAATCCACCAATGTCACTAGATGATGAATTAGCTCCTGAAGAGTTATCTTTCGTTGGCTTCAATCAAGATGCTACGTAAGTTCTTTTTTTTAAAGATGAATATCACATAAGCAAATTCTTTATAAATGCAGCACATATTGCCTGTGTCTGAATATATTAGGAATATGTTAGTTACCTCAATTTTGTATTGAAATTACTTAGACTATGAAAGAATAATTTAATCCATAAAAGGCCTTTAATTTCTTTCCTAAATTATGAAGTATGTGGGCATTCAGTAAAGTAAGCCAGCTGGCTAACATTTCAAAAGGTTTTTTTTTTTTCTGTAGCATTTCCACTTCCTTTCTCATTTTTAATCTAGCAGTGAAACAAGTACTGCAGTACATATGAATTTAATATCGTTGCAGTTCACTTGCTTTGGGCGCAGCATCCAGTTATGCGCTTTATTCAACTAAGAAAACTGAGAAACTTGATTTAATTCACGAAAGTTATAGGCAGTTTTCAGATGACAAAAAGAGGAATATAGGTAAGATTATTTGTTTTCTTTGAAAAGCACAAGAGGTTTCCAGTGATTAACGAACGAAAGTTACTTATATTCAAGATTTACTTATTCTAATTTTATCAGTTAATTTATAGGCTGCAAAAAAAAAATTAAGCTTAAGGAATATGTGGTCCTTTATGGCTAAACTGCAGTGCACCTTGTGTTGGTAAATTAGTTGTCTACCATTGATCTCGGAACCCATTATAATTATGCTTGGTATTCAATTGTAACTGGTAACTTCAAAAAATTAAAGTTATTCTGTTGCTCCAGATGAATATTATTTTTACCAGACTAATTTGCAGAAGTCTGCGAGGTTATGCTCATTGAGCGTCTCTTTTCATCCAGTCTTTTGATGCTAGTGTCAACACAAGCACCGCGTAAGCTACGGATTTATCATTTCCAGAAAAATAATGAAATTTGTGCGCAGAGTTACACGAATACTGTAATAGCAGTGAAACTTAATCGGGAAGTAAGGTTTTTTTTTTCTTATTAGAGAGAAAGGCTAAATAAAATGATTATGTAGTTGGTTACCGCAGTTTTTAATTTTTATTTTCCAAAGAATATTTTAGGAGAGTGATTCATAAAGCTAGGAAAAGATGTTTTATTCTTCATCCTTGAAGTTTGAAACGATCTGTTTCAGAATTCAAAATAAATTTTGCTTTGAAATACTGCACTAATTTATTCATTTTACAGTACATGGTCGTTTGTCTTGAAGACATAGTATATATTCATACAGTCAAAGATATGAAGGTGATTTTTTTCAGCTTAATATTTTGCAGCATGTATTTTATGAAACTTATTTCTGCTTCCAGTAAGTTCATCCTTAATTTCACACAGTTCATGTATGCACGAATATTTCACAATTTAAACTAGCGGAATTTTTGATTTCAACAAATGTCCGCATCATTTTTAGCTGTAGCTGAAGTGTGTATGTAAATTGAGTGTAGAGATTTTATTAAAACATGAGACACTCTGTACCACAGATTGAGTTGTATGCACGTATAATTTATTCCTAGCACCGTAAGTCACTGTTTAGAAACAGTGATTCAAAGTTAGAAATCAAATTTTCTGTAGTGCATTACAAAATTTTTCATAAGGTAGTTAGACTTAGACTTGAAAATGAATGAAAATCTAGAAAATGCGTGAATGTTGAGTATGTGGTATTGCATGAGAACTGATGTTGCATGCAAGCTTTCAAACGTTATATTACAAAAACCGATTTAAGTGGCATTACCTCTTTTCTCAGAATAAAGGTACGAACAAGAAAGATCCAAAATAGACAAGTGCTTTCTAGCATAGAACAAGGGGTGATTTTTTGAGAAACTCTTTCTAGTAGTTCCGAACTAAATTTTAGGAGTTCTGATTCATTGATGAGGGATATACTGATTGGCTATATTGGTCTGAGTTTTTCGTTTAATTTTCAGCTAAATTTTAGAAGACAGCTGGTTGTCATTTCAAGCATTAATGGGTTAATGGATTATTACAGATATATTTGCAATCATTATAAACTGATTTTACTATGAAAAAATTTTTGGATTGGCATTCTTTCAATTCTCTTTTCTACTCTTTGGGAAGATAATTATTGCTCACATTTTTTTGTTTTATATAGGCTCATCTTAGATCGGTTTATGTTTAATAAGAATATATTTGTTACATAGTTCTTGCCTATTACATCGCTTACACAATAGCAGCATACCGAACATTACAAAATACTTATTGCTGGATACTTGCACCAAGTATTTGACTCATATATCCTTAAACTGACAGATATATGTCTTTTGTTTTTTTTCTTTAAGATTTAGATTACTCTTTTTTTTCGGTGTTAATTTAATTATTTGTCTCAAAGAATTCATTATTTTAGTGGAAGACAAGGAATGCTCTATTATTTAAAATATTTATAGAAAGCAAAAAAATCTTTTATTGAGGCCGATATTTTTCCGGTCATTCATACAATTCGTGATACGCCTTCAAATACTAATGGTATTATCGACTTGTCATCAACTGTCAATTCTTATTTAGCTTATCCGGGTTCAACGAACAATGGTCACGGTAATGACTTTTCTTTTTTATCGCTAGCACCAATGTTGCTAAACTGCATAAATTTCTAGCCGTAAATTTGAATTTGAATTGATGAAAGGAAGAACACTTCACTGATAAGTACCCTGAATGGTTGTATAGAGAACTTATTCTTTTAGCACAGTTGCACTGTATGGACTAGCGCAGGATTGAGCCAGACTTAGAGGATTAGATTAAATGTTAGAAATCATTTCCTAAATTAATATTAACGTCGCAATTTTCAAGTTCAATTATTTGATGTGGCACGTCTGAATTCGATGAATACAATTTCGGCACACACGAGTCCGTTGGCGGCTTTACGTTTCAGTTATGACGGGAAAAAATTAGCTACTGCTTCAAGCCGTGGTACTGTAATTCGTGTATTTGATACCGAATCTGGAGAACGTTTATATGAGTTTACACGGGGTGTCAAAAGGTAGTTTTTCTAAGTGTCTAAATGCCTTCTACTGATTAGAGTTCAAAAAAAGTTAGCAAATTCTATTTTGCAGGTTTGTGAATATTTATTCGATGGCATTTAGTATTGATGGTAAATATTTGTGCTCTTCAAGTAATACTGAAACTGTTCATGTGTTTAGATTGGAGCCGACCACTGAAACAGTAAATGAGTAGGTTCTGCTTACTGGATAGTTTTACATGGTTTATTTCCTGTGGAACAACACTGCTTTGCTGGGTTCTAGAGATCATGAGTTTCAAGTTTAATTTAGTATGGTAATAGAATGCGCTTGAAATAGTTATACTTTTCATTTTGTTTTTATTAGCGACTGAAATCGGTTGCATAAAAAAAAAATAAAAAGTAACAGTAACCACTTATTATTTCTCTGTTTTCAGCTGTTCATATATTAAAGTTGGAGGTTGGGATTGCTCGTAGTAATAAATGATGATTTCTAGAAATGAAGATGGAGAAGAACAAGGATGGGTAGATTATTTATCAAAACAAGCAAGTAGCTATTTGCCGGCTCAAATGAATGATCTTTGGATGAGAGGAAAAAGTTTTGCTACTGCAAGGCTACCGTCAGTTGGAAAACGGAATGCAGTTGCACTACCGATGTAACTTTTCAATCCAGTGAATATATTAACTGAGTAATGTCTAATATTGTAAGGTGGACAATCTTTGTCCACACCCGATATGAAAGCAATATTGGCTCTCCTGATGATCGCCAAAAATCCTTTTTATTACTTTGATTTTACTTTTTTCCCTGATTTTGCTTTTTTTTTTTCCAATCAGCTCTTATTGTTTATGTTCTCTTCATTTGCAATTCCATCACTAGTTAGTGATCGGTGTTTACTGGAGACTTGACAAGTTTGCTGGGAATTTTTAACCATTTTTTTTTTCTAAAACTGCGCTGCAAGAAGCACTTTTACCTGAGATCTGTGTTCTATCATATTGAAGACGAAAATATCCATTTCTCTGCATTCTGATTATTTTATACATTTCGAACGAAAGGATACTGAAACTTATGATTTAGTTTTGATCAAAAGGGAGTGCAGATTTTACAGCACTGTAAATCTCGCAATTTCCAGAATTAGTGGTAAACTGCATTTACTGGTTGCTACGACTGATGGTTTCTTATACATATATCCGGTAGAAACGGAAGGAGGTGAGCTGACGTTGTTGCGACAGCACAAAGTTGGAATAAAGGTTAATTTTCAGGTATATTTAATGAGATATTAGAAGTTATATTTAATATTTCATCCTTCAGCTTTTATGTCTTCCCGTTGTAACAGCAATGAAATATTTTATGAGAGGTATTTACATTTCGCATATTTGCGAGTTACTTAGATGATAGTGAAGCGGCAAATAAAAGATTGTGCCGGGTGCAGTCCTTGACTCGCATGAATAAATAAGAAAATTCTAGTATGCTCCAGTGACTCATGTACGAGATCCAGCAGACAATCAAAATAATGAAAATAAAGAGGGAACGAAAAGTGAAGGAGGACAAACCATGGACAAGCAGAGCACGGACAATTTTCCGCCTCTAGATCATTCCACTGCTTAGAGTTTGCCCAGTTCTATTTTCCAACTGTACAATTTATTCATTCATGAGAAAATTAGATTTACTTTTGTAAATTTTTCTGAATACTTTACTTACAATTCTTTCTCTTAGCTCATGAAGTTTTTCATAGCATTAGTTTTAGTTCCTTTTTTTGAAAGCTAATTTCATATTAATCTTACATGATTCGAAATTGGAACGAATATTTTATTTTCGTTATTCTGTTTGTATTGCTTTGCTAAAGTAAGATTCGCTCCTATTTTTGTTCCATCTCCATCAATATCTTTGTATGTATGGTTGTTGTATCATTTCATCATTATTTTTGAATCAGCATATCTGACGGTTCAAAGTAACAGATCAATTTTACTATGTAATGAAATATAGTTTGAAGTAACTCATTGTTAGGTTCTGCCTAAAATATTGGGCGGTTTAATAATGCTATGAATTTTCAACTTTATTTTTTGTACTTTTTGTACAGTCATTTTGGTCCCTACTTTCATTTTGTTCAAAAAGAATTTCTGCGTTTTAGATTTTGTCCAAGGATTCATAAGACTAAATCTTTGCATGCTATTTGTTTCCGAATTCTGCGAGGGCAAATTTTTTCTTTTTCTTTTGAATCATTTTCATATCTTCTTGTTGTCGTATTAGTGACAGTAGTCTTGTATGATTTTTTACTCCTGATTATGGACTCCGTCCGGTTCAACTGGGAGGTTGTAGCTTTAAAATCCGCTTAAAAATATGAATGTTATCATATCGGCTGTTCAGCGCATATATTGGTTTTTTTATTCATTAGTATCAGTAAAAAGATAATTCGGAAATGCAAAAGGAAGTTCGATGAAGAAGTCGACTTAGTCGTGTGATTCTATTCATGTGCTGATTTATCAAATTTACATTACTCTTTTTAAGTTTAATTGTCAGTTGTATTGCGAGCCAAAATCCTCCAAAAGTATTTGTACAAATTTTAGATGTGCTTTATAATAAAGAGTAACCTTAAAAATAAAGATACAGGACATTCCGGAAATCTTGGGATTTCTTCGGAAGATCCCGGAAGGGTTATAGTTATTACAGATATAGGAAGTTAACCACTGTCGTATCATGGACAACGTCGACAAGTCTTGGGACACTGAATTGCCATTAGTGAAGCGTAACGGGGATTTCGACACAGGTTTATATGTTTGGGACAATCAGAGCGACCGTTGGGGCCTTTTAGATCGACGCAAGTACCATTTGAAGGTATGCCTACAAAATGTTCTTTCTTTTTATGCAGAAAGTTTTGATGACTGCAGTTGTAGTGGTCAGCAATCACTGCTCGCGTTATCTTTCTTAGAGGTTGGTCAACCATTTAACCGTTCAATTTTTCCTGTAGTTTCATGAATTATTTGTTTACCTATAATAATGATGATGTCTTTTTTTTTGCAAGTTTTCATCAGCATTTCAAGCCGAAAAATAAACCTGTGGGTAGCAGTTTAGCGGCTAAATCCGAACAACGTCCGCAAGTGACAGGACATTGCCATGTCATCAGATCATAGTATTCTTCATTGTCGCAAAGGTAACTGTATTGGAAGCAATCCAAACGACGATTAGGTGCCGACATATCATAACACCAGTCTATGAATGAAAGACATTTCACAAATTTTGTTCATCTCACAGTAGCAAAGGGCAGTAATGCTGAACAGCAGTTGCAACAGTGAAAAATGCTAGTTAGTTTTCTAAATACTATTCTTTTAGATGACTATCAAATTTGTATAATTAAAATGGATTTGAACAAAATGAAATATATACCGAACATTTGTTGGTCGATATTGCTACCATTGTATTTCACTGAAAGTAGATTCAGATCATTTTTGGATTTTTGGTTTTTTTTTTTTTTTTTTTTTTTTTTGATGTGCTCATAAATGCTTTTAGAAAAGTGGGAAATAAAGATACAGAAAAGATAAGTTGTTCATCTTGTCCACGCATCGAATTTTTTAGTTGCTGGAGATTTACATTAATTGATTTTTGAAATTAAAGCGAATGATAGGAATTAAAATACTTCATCAATTTCTTTTGTACATCAGTAATGTAAACCATCAGTTATCTATGTTCCTTTTGTGATTATTTCGTGCAACATCATAATTGAGCTAATGAGCGAAGTGATTTAAAAATTTTTTAAATTGTTTTAAAAAAGAAGACGCTGAAGTAGATAGCGTTTTTTTCTAAACCCTTTGAATAATTTTTTGTTTTGTCGACCTTCCCTTTTCCTCCTTTGGCAGGAACAATTGAAATAATAATGAAATTTTTGCTAAATACTAGCACACTGATCTACCTAATTAGCTGTGATTTGCAGGAGCAGATTTCAGTTATTGATAAAAGCCCTTTCCATAAGAATGTTGTCCAAATTGAACCAACCAATGATATTTTGAACTAATTAATTATAATCGTTTAAATTGAATGAAGTGTCGTTAGGGTGTTTTCTTCATTTGTCTTGCATAGTGAACGCTACTAGTGCCAGAAAAATTACATCAAAATCCAAGAATTAAAATAGTAATATTATAAAAGATTAGGAACATACCTATTCGAACTCTGTTGTCGGCCATTATTTTTATCCCATACCGACTAAAAAGTAATAGAAGAAATGCATAGTATTCATACGTCGATGAAACCATGCTCCACTATGTTATTTTCTTCAGCTCTGTTTCCTCGTGGATTCTGAATCACTACTTCTGTAAACAGTACGCATAATTACATTTCTGCAAACTGTACAAACAGAAAGCATCGGTCCGATGATTTCTGCCCTTTTTTTTTCTCATCAATTTGCAAACAAAGCTAAGTTCTGCGCGCAGTCATATCTAAGTGATCGAAGAAAGTGCAACGAAGATCGACGGAGATTAAATATGATCCTTTAAGAAACCTTGTATTCTTCATCCCTTCATTTTCATATTGTCTTTGCTTTTTCAATTTGTTGTTGCCGTCTTTCAATGTGGTAAAGAATTGAAACATAGCACCAAAGACAAGTAAACAGTTTTGCATCACCACAGTCAATTTTACAATTATCACAATATGAAATTTGTTTCTTATTACAATTTTAGATAAACTATCGATTTTCCACACAAATGAAATGGATTATCCAGAAATAATCTTTTTTTTTCATATCTGTTCACTGACAACGTCGATGAATTTCTTTTCATGATTTTAATAATTATCTTAAAATAAATTTTTCAGTCGAAATCAAACCACATCTGCAGTTTACATTTCAATTTCTACATGACAGAAAATTTTCAATTTGAAAATCACGAAATATTTCAATCCCAACTACAAGTTTTAACGCATAATATTTGGTTATTGTAGGTCATTCGCTGATAATTCAAGACATTCTGACACAGTAATATCTGAAATAACATTGTTGAGTGTTACTCTGTCAATACAAATATCTGAGAAATTCATTATATTGTAAATCATTTTAATTTTTAAATTCGGATGATTTCTCAATGTCTACTTTTTTAAATTAGGAAAATTTCAAACGTTAGTTACCATTATTTGCAAATTTCTCATTATATTTGTTTGTATCAAATTATAATATAAACATGCTCCAAGAATTACTTCGTCCGTTTTTGCACCATTGATAATATATTATCACCAACCTTCATTACATTGTAAATCATTTTAATTTTTAAATTGGGATGATTTCTCAATATATATATGGAAACGGTTTTATGGAAGTGAACAAATCTCAGCCATAAGACAACACAAAATTAGTCAATTGCATAAATTAATTATTAGAGTATCGAGGAGATTTTGGAAAAACAATCGATTTTTGAACTATCTGTTTAAAATATTCTTGTTCAACCGTTTGTCAACTTTTCACTTTTAAAGAATAGAAGAACTTACTACTACTCCTTGACACTCGTGGGTTATAGATATAATGGCAATAACGGAAGCGGTCTTTTTCATCAAACATTATTTCGTTATTTTCAATTAATATATTTATTTGTAAATACCGTATTTATACACAAATAATTGCAGCTGTGCAAACTGATATTTCAGTAATTCATTTGAATTCCTTTTCAATAATAAATCACATGTAAAGCGAAATTTTTGCTTAAAATCTGGCAATTCGCTTCCTTGCTACTAATTATTTGAATTGAAAAAGTAAATTTACATCTTTTGAGGAATGGCATTTCTGACAGAATGTTGTAGAGCAAAACTGCTTTCTTTGTACAGTAATATAGGTTGTGTTTGAATGATTTTCAATAGCTCAAATGAAGCTAATTAGGTTTGAACTTAAATTGCTAAGGTTTTTATAAAAAAAATAAGTTTTCAGTTTTCTTATTTTTTTTCAAAAATAAGTTTTCTTATTTTTTTTCAAAATAAGTTTTTTATACGCTATATAATACACCAACACTTATTAGCAGAATTCATAACTTCAATAGCTGAAGAAAAAACTTTTATTCGAAAGGAACAGCACTACTAAATCATACAAACGCACAGTGTTAGGAATTATAATCATCAGTTAAAGCTTTGATATTCATGAATTCGTTTCGTTTTGCTTCTCAATAAGCGTTAGTATCGAATTACTGTTTGTGGTCAGTTACTAATTATTGATAATTTCAGGTATTGATAATCAACTTTTGCTACTTGAATGAAAGCTTTGCAAGTGATCCAACTATTAATGTATTTACTGGTAGTTAAAAATAATTCCACCCTTCTACCTTCTAACAGACAGCTTATAAGGTTTAAAAAAATATTGTTTTTTTTTTTTGCAAAATATCATTTACGGGGTAATCAAGTAGCTCTAGCTATCAAGCTAAAATATTTGATCCTGCCAAATATGCCAAAACTAAATATATATAATACTGAAAAGAAAATGAAACAATCTGCAATGCATTACATCATTTTATTGTCAGCGACAGAAAAAAGAACCAATTTTATTAGCTTTTTTAAAACGAATAAATAACTAATTTTCTGAAAGAATGTCAAGAATTTTACTTCATCTGTTTATGGGATATAATATGAGCAAAAACGCAGATTTAATTACTAGATGAAGCGACCAGGTCACTAATAGATTATCAAATCAAATGACCAGTTTTCGCCACATAGATACAGCTAAAATATTCAGATAATTCAAAAAAGAATTTCCATAAAGTTACTTAATTACTAGATGAAGTAAACTATTGAATGACAGTATGTTCTCTTGTCTTTTTCTACCTATCACAACGAATGGGTAATAAATATATCTATCAGTTATTGAATTATTGCTGCGAAGTGTCGAATAAACTAACTTCCGGAAGGTTCTGTTTGAATGATAACTCCATCCTTATAATTTCCAGGAAGTGACAGTGATGAAGTGGAAATAGAGCATTATCTACAAAGAGATAGATCCTTACATAGCAACTAAAATGTTCACCTGCGAGTACATAATCCCTCATATTTCCTAGAAAGCATACTAAAGCGCTGAATGAAGCCCTTATCAAACTATACCACTGACGCGAATTGAGCTATGTCGTCCGCTTATCAAAATTGTGTGCTGTATGAAATTACACATCATTCAATAAGAAATAACAGTGTAGCAAAACTTACAATTTGAAATTTTATTCCTATCAGAAATGCAAATGAATAATTAGACAAACAAATAAGCAAATACAAGTACTATAATTCATTATTCCAACAAGTATTATTATGATAAGAGATCTAATTTGGCACTTTAAGTATTTATAATTTATAAATCTAATGTTTTAGTTATCTGAATAAGGCTTACTTATAGTAAAAAAGAGTCTACATTTATAAATATTTACGCTACTGTATACTGTAATTATTAATCGGTCCTTTCGATTGTTAACATAGTTGCAGAAAAAAAAGTAACTTTACTAAGAGTAATATTAATAACAATAGCAGCAATTACACGTCTGATGTACCCAAATCACTTTGAGAGTTTGACAGCTTCCAAACTCTGATTATAAAGTATATTGCACTTAACGTCGTCCATTGCAGTCGAAGAAGGAGTATGTTCTTTGCATTCTCTAAAGTAAAGTTTCTGACGAAAAGTGCATATTATGTATGAACACTCTGAACTGAAGTAGCAACTATAAGGTTATTACAAAATAATAAAACAGGTACTGTTTGCAACTTTGATATACAAAAACTCTTGAATCAGCACAATCAATATCTCAAGTACCCTTTCGCGAAAGCAAAACGAAAAAAGCAAATTAAATTTTTTATAAATGCAGAACCATCGGTATGAATCTCATTCCATTAATTGATGATTAAAGGAAGCCCCTGGAAAACTTTTTTAATACTTTGCAAAAAATGACAAACCCAAAATATCTTCCTGAAATGCTTTCAACATTTTTACTCAGTGCCACGTACAACGTCGTTTGAGCACCGTCCTAAAAAAAGGAAATTGCCGTGAAGATTACCACAAAATGAGCAACACTATCTGCTCAGATCTGTCATGATGGCATTTATTACAACACTGAAACTAAACTTCTGTTTTCTGAAATCTTGGAAATTTTCCTTCAGAAGAAGCGCCAGAAATAACTATGGAGAAAGCTTAATTCAAGCCCACTCGTTCATGATCAAAGGGATTTATTAGAAGTTAAAATTTTTCTATTCCCCTTATCTGACAGAGAAGAAATACAACCTGATCGTAGTTTTTATACTAAGTGCTCGTCAGTATCTTTAGGACAAATACGAACGAAAACGAGAATAAGAAACAAGCGAATAATTACTTTATCAGTTTTCATGAAGAACCATAAAAATGGGGAAATGAGTTTCAGTATATACTTTCGGCTGAAAATTGTATACCGCATAAGTTCAGTAAAACAAACACCGGGATGTACGGCATTGATTGTTACTGCATTTTGTGGATCCATTGTCCTTAGTCTTTTCGTTAATTCACGTGCATGCATAACCTAGATTTTCATATTTGAAACTGATTGTGGATAATGACATAATAAAATTCTACAAATGTGTACAGCTAACATAAATCATGTCTCTTTACTTCTTTTTGTGTCGAATGAACTTCGGTATATAAAGAAATATCTTAAGAAAAAAGATAACGGACGAACCTGAGCCAATTTTGATCTGCTATAAGGCATTGACTTATTGAAATGCTTTTTGTCATTAACTACAGAAATATCAACATTATCAGCTGCCTTATGAAGTGAACTGGAAACATTGATAATACGTCCATTTGATGATTTCTTAATCAAAGGAAGCAACAATTCGGTAAGCAAAAAGTGCCCTGCAGAAATGCTTCAGTGCAGTAATTGTATGTATCGTTACTAAATTACACCACGATAAAGCATATGCGATTGTTTTACTGAATGAGAGTACCGCATTCATACACAAAAAATGTTTCCAGTTTTTCCGAACCAAAGTTCTCACATAATGTAAAAAGATATGAAGTATTAAATATATTTCAACTGCTGAACTTTTAAGTCAATGTCATGCCATAGCAGTTGAGAATTTTGATTTCAAAAAATTGGACTTTTTTTTTAGGAACACAATAATGATAATCAGCAAGATAAATTTCACAAAAAAATAGTATGTGTATAATTATGAAATAAAATCTTAGCTCTACAATTCGTTGAAAACTGTATTGTCAAAACACAATATAAAATAATGCAAAACCCAATTATTCGTGCTCTGCAGCATCCAAATTATTTTTATTTTCAAAGATAACCAGAAAATGTTGTCAAAATTAATAAGGCTTACCGAGGTAATTCGTTTGCCATGTAAGTTCATGACCATCTTCTGTCAGTTCAAATTTTGGATAAAACATTATTCCTGCATTATTTACCAGTATATCTATTTTATCTACTTCTGAAAAGCAGAATGGCTGTTATCACTATGAAACAAAGAACATGGAAAATCAGTAAGATGAGTAACGTTGGATATATCTGTCGCGTAGTCGTGTTACAAGCACGAGAGAAAAAAGGTGGAATGAATTCTTTGTTAAATGTCCAGTTCTAATATTAAAGACTCAAAAATTACTTTAAAGTTCCAAATTTAAAACTTAACTACCTCTAAGCTTATAAAATTAGAAAGCATTTGCTATTTTATAAATGGATTTTCAGCAGCATGCCAATTTTATTTGGTAAAGAATCCCAGTCTATGATGTCTCATTAAAATTACTTTAAAGAATTTTGAGAAGTTTGCAAACTCTTCTGATCTATTAATTACGAAAGTAAAGACTAACCGCTTTTGATTTCTTCAGCAAAGTTTCGAATCGTTGCAAAGCTGGCTAAATCCACACCTTTTACTAGCAGTTTCGTTGGATCACAACCCAACTTAAATGAAAGGAAAGCGGAAATAAAAAGTGATGCATAACTCTTACCTAACTTGATAAAAACAACCTTTAATCACAAAAATATAAACATAAAAATTTTCGACATAAAAATTAAGTAGACTGCTTCGAAAGACACCCTACAGATACAGACGCTTCCATTCATACTAAACAAAGTAATCTAAATATACAATATCGCTACTTTCTATTCATTTTATCAGCATTACGTAATTGCGCTACAGCAATTACGTTATTAAGCGATTACACCACAATGCTTTTTTTTGTATGACTTCCAGGATACAATTTCTAAATGTTAGGTTCGAATTTCACAAATTCTCTTACTTTTGTCAGCTCAATTCTTGCATTCTGTGCTCGTTCACTGTCTCTACACAACATATAAACAGTGGCACCTCGGAGATTAAGTTCTCGAGCTGTTTGCTTCCCTATACCTGTGCTTGCCCCAGTAACCAGCGCTACTTTCCCTTTTGCTTCCACAAACTCCACGAACTGTGCTCCTTTCAGGTAACGTCTGAAAGGAGAAGGAATAAGAATAAGTGTCTTTTTTCCTTCTCATTTACTGCATGGTACAAATTCATTTGTAAAATGACGTGCTGAAAGAGAGTGGATGTCTCATCAGTAGATAAAATCCGAAAAACTCTATAAATGAACAAAATCTGGAATCCTTCACAAGTCGTAAGTTCACTGATAATTTGTGTAACTTCCTTTAATGCAAACTTTAACTATTCAGTGCATACAGTATATACCGGAAATTTCCCTGCCTTTAGGAAAAGTATTAAAGGAAAACAAGCATGTAACTAATAAAAATGATTTTAAAGGAACAGTGATAGGTGAACTAAGAAACAAATTTAATTTTTAATTATTACCTCAAGAAATAGATGCTAGCGCAGGTTAAAACACCAAATAGCGGAACGGATAAAGTTCCAAAATACCCTTCATCCAACACCATTGCAGATCCTGAAATTCATCATTCACTTAATCGCTATCAGCTGCCATATCAGCTCTTCCGTTTCAACTCTCCCATACCTATCTGTAAAAGACATCTCAAATTTAGAAAAATATTAGCCGGAATTGGAGTTAATATACGATAATAATTCAATTTGATTAATTGTCAAGCGACAGCAACAAAAGGATGCGCATCCAACGGTTTTCCAACGATACTGATGGCAAGTGGGTCGACGTCAAATTAGACGAGGGGAAGATGTGTGGACAGAGATGGGTATCGAATGATACTGATGGATGGACGAAGGGTGAATTAGAAACTCACTGCATAACAAAGATGGTGACCAAAAATCAGCCCCTTCATGAGGTGCTGTTGTTTCATTTTATTTTTTTTTGCAGTTACAGAACAGTGATTCGTTTCTTTCAATCATTTGCTTATTTATGTTTACTTTTCCAAATACAGCGGTCGAAAGGGGTCAAAGGGCCAAATATAAATTGTAAGCGTTCACTCCCAACTGATTTGGCCACCATGTATTGGGAAATTCCATAACTTATCATCCGTATGATAAGAATATGACTTTATCCTAACGTACTGCTGGAAAACTGAAGCTAAAAGCTAAGTAACCTCAACTTTCCAAAGCATTAAACCCAAACATCAACCAGTCTTCATTCAACAAGGCCCTTTTGTGCCTCTTTCGCTTGCTGTTGGTCAACATTATATGTTATCACATCAACCTGTGATTATGTTGACGGGGATTGCATGGAATTTTTTGTGTTTTTTCCACCAGTCCATTACCCACTTATCTGTCACTTAAATTTAAATTATTACTTGTCCTGCAATCTTATTAACCCAAATGATTTTATGACCTGTATGGATTCCTTTTTTATAAGACATACTCTCATATTTTAGCAACTATTTGGTTACCACTCATGAAGACATGAAATGGTGCTCTAGTTATGGCAGTAATTATATGAGTCTTATTTCGCTTATTAGCCTATGCTACATCGTAATTTTGGATTCTGCAATGGTTTTTCTTTAAAATGGATATTTGATACGTGGAAATAAAATTTAGTTCTTCCGAAATGTTTAATATTTTGTTTATAAATATCAGGTAAATGAAACGTTACTGATGGCGCTAATCTTACATATATGCTTTCATCGGAAATTATTAATAAATCATTGATGATATGCATTTTGCACGGTTATCATTCAACTGTATCAGTGATATCATCGTCCATTGGACATTTTATCAATACTGAAATAGAGATATTTCTGCAATAGTTTATTCCCTAACAAAGAGGTTTGAGTAATCAATCAAAGATTACAAACGTAAATCATTAATCTATAATTTTACAAATGAAGATCTAGATGTGAGGTTGCTTTGGAAACATGAAGTGTCATCAGACGGAGACATGAATGGATTGGAACTACACGTCATATTTGTTTCATGCTGGGTTTCTTGCAAGAGTGATTCTTAGTCTGAAGTACTAATTGCTTTCTTCGGATTGACCGGTGAATAAGACATATTCAAAGGACATTAGATAGCTTATTATGAATGCTGATGACCCCATTTATGTTTTATTTAATACATGTCGCTTCTTTGGCTTATAACTTAATTGTAAATGAGTAATGGAACAAAGATTTTCAATGATGATGGCTTATTTCGAACTCTTAGCACTATTCCTTTTTCTTCCTTCTATCTAATTTCATTTCATATCTTTATGACTTGGTTCCTTAACTCTTAGTAAATTAAAAGTCCAAATCATCCACTACACATTCTTGTTTAATAAATAAAAGTATGGTTGTGTGTTTGCAAGTGGGACAAAGCAGAGTATTGCATGCCTGCAAGTAGGACAATTCACAGTCTTTATAGGTAATTCCATCTTTCAATTACATGAATTTGTAATTTCATCTTTCAATTACGTGAACTTCTCATTATGTTAACAGATATGAGTGTCTTCTCTCAGGTATGTTTCCTCCTTTTCCGTCACCTATTATTGTTTTGCATTTGGCCCTTTGAAATTATAAAACATAAATTTACATTTCCATCGAACTAGATGTCGGTGCAACAAAAGAAAAAGTAGTGTTCGTAGTGTTTCATAATGACGTTCTATTGTTTAACCAGGAAATAAATTTGTTTCCCATTTTTTCATTGGAAATTGCTGCTGTCATTAGTTGCTTCTTTTTTTTCTGCATTTTTCTTTTTTTTAAATATTTGTTATTTTCACTTATCCGATTATTCATCCTGAAATAAAACGATGGAACTTTATAATAGAAGAAATAAATATTACCAGTTAACCTTATTTCATTACTTTTGACATCATCAAAAGACTAATAAATAGCTAGATTGAGATGAAATAAAAATTCAGTAATAGCTAGAAAGAGCAATTCTTAAAATTGTTTAACAGTTCTTATAACACTTTTTTTTTTCTTATACCTGTTTAAATCCTTTGCTCTTTTCGCTTCAGCTGTTTCGGATAATTACTATTCATTTCAAACTGTTTGCATCCCAATTATTGACATTCAGAATTCAGAAAGGTGCTCTCAAAAATAACGTTCTGAATTCAGTTTTAATCGAGATAGATAGATTTGAGATGACGAGATTTCATAGTTGCCCTTGGTGAGTGAGGTGATTGATAGTAAATAGCCCAAGCCAAGGGATCGAGATGAGTCTAGCATATCGTTTGGCCTTATGATGGTCTGGATGAGAATTCATGACAACAGAATCAGTGACCTATTTTTTCTTGCTACGACCTGTGCCCTGTTGCTTCATATGGGATGCCACGTCCTAACTCCATGAGAACTTCCCTGTTTCCGTGGTGTATATATCATAACTTATTGCTGTTGAAATGTAGAATGAATTTGATATTTCTTTAAATTCCTCCAACGGTAACATAAAGATAACGAAAAGTAAATTAGCAAACGACCAATAGCTTTAACATCCAAGTAATTGATGGAAATGCTGTTGGTGAGAGAAATCTATTATTACAATGTTTGGAGTGATTTTGGAGTGAGATTTTTGAGTGATTATGAGAATGAGAGTTGGGTTGTGAATTGGTTTAATGTTGTATCATCAATCAAGTCTGGTGAAATTTATCATTGGAATACTCTTAGGATTGATCAAGAATATCTTTTAAGAAACAACCAAATAGGTCTACTGCAAAATGTTAGGAAAAGCAAGATTGACATTACTTCTCTGCACACAATTATTGAATAAATTTTCATTTTTCCCTAATTGATCTTTCCCTACCGGACTCATGTGTTCTCTGTTCATTCAATAACTGTCGTCAGCTCAAAAATATTTCCGGTTTTTATCACCGTTATGTTTGTTTGTTACAAACAGATAGCCGCGTAAGATAGGAAGATCGTAATGATTGTGTACTGAAGCGTATTTCATTCGGTTGATTTAATTAATCCTACTGCTTGCATTTTTCACCTGTTATTTCCTGTTCGGCCTTACATTCATTCGTACTTTTTCTTCCGCATATACCTTGTAGTTCATTTCATCATTCTCCTGCCACTAATGTTACAATCATTCTGTAGCTTTATACAAAGCATAATTTTTTGTTGTCATTAAAGTGTTATGCTAATCATTAAACTCAATTAACTGATATTTCCACCATAATGTATTCTACAGAAAGTGAAGTGTAGGGTTGTGGAGTGCATTGACTGGAACCATGCTGACGGAGAGGTTCCAGTGATATCTGTGTTCATGGATATGGTTTGTACTTTACAGACTAGTATATACCATTGTATTCCAGCTTAGTACAATACTTCATACTTCCATACTGTTAATACGTCCCATATACCAACAAGTCGCAAAGAAACTCCTTCCAGGGTACGGGATAGGGTGGGTGGTATCATTGTTGGTATAGTGTTGTTACAGTTGTCGTGATCTTTGTACGAAAAGTTCCATGTGTTCGAGTGTATGGTAGATATTTGATCGATTTTTATTATGATTTTCAGCCATTCATTTGTTTCCCGCGACATCGCGGAGTTTCGAGGATTGTTCAGATGACTGAAGACGAAAAAAGAAGTTTCTTCGCTCTTGCATGTAAGTTCGTCAACTTCCGGACATCCCATCAAAAATTTCCTATGCTTCATGAGAAGCTATAATGTACGCATATGGTTCAGCTTGGGCGGCAAATTTGAATTTTCAGGTTAAAAGTTCCCGGGATGGGTGTAATTAAGGTATGGGTGAAAAGGACGGTGTTGGAATAACGAATGTTGGCGGAATTTGTTGTTGAAATGTTTGGAGTGCATTTTCCAATTTCAGTTTTCGTTGTCAGGCTCTAATATTATTTGGATTTGATCCCTAGAAAGTTGTTTTTACCGCATAATTAGTAGCGAAGAATGTTTGTTTACATACAGTTAACAGTGAGTTTGTAAGCCACGACTTATTATCTAAGAGTATGTTATTCAGATAGTGCCATATCATTTCTTTTATCGAATAGCTGAAATAAAGAATTGAGGAATTGTATGTTTACTTATTGTTCTTTCAGTAATATATTTGTTCTTCTTTCCTCATTATAAGAGTTCTAATTTGCCCAACTTACTTATTCTTCATTTGCATATAGTATGTTTACATTACATTTTCCGACACTGTTAATAAAACACTGAAATACTTTCCAAGGTGATTTTTTGTGTCTTACTATTTTGACTTTGCATACATATTTTACCAAATGTTAAGGCCATGGGATTGTCTCTGTAAGAAAGCAAGTATTGCTGAAAAAAAAAAAAAAAAAAAAAAAAAAATTAATGAACGAGTCATCAAACATGAAATTTTTTTTTATTTTGAAATATGCGGCTATCTAAATTAGCTAGTCTTACGTATTTTTATGTCAAGTTCTTCAAATTTTAGAAGCATTATTTAAAAAGAAAAAAAAAATCGGCCCAATGCACTGATTTCAGCTTCGCGAGCTCCAGGCAAACGACAGATTAAACCAAATGCTAATATTTTGCTTGATACTATACCACTTACGGATAGCGATGAGGACGATGATTTCGTTGGTTAGTTGTAAAGTCTTCAAATGAGTTCAGTGTTTATTCTGTTCTATTGGCATTTTTGTTTGCATTTACCAGGCATATCTGTTCTGTCTTCTTTCTTCCATGGATTTTTTATTTTTCGATCAAATTGGTCATCGTATGATCAAAACTTTATAATTCTCGGGGAAATCAGATTCTGGAATTCTGTCTCAACATATAAAAATATTTTGTTCATGGTAGCTGGAAGAACTGGCGATGAGTTGTCGTCTAATTCGAATTTATCGAGCAGTGACGATAGTGAAGGTAAAGAAGATGAGAACGATGGTGATGCGCAAGCTTCAGATTCGACTCAGTCAAACTCTGGATTTGATGAAATACATAGAAATGAGGTTTTTTATTTATTTTGCCGCCATATCAAGGTTTACTACTAATTCGGTACGTTGGCTTAGCAACTTTTATTTTTGCAGGTCCACTAATATATATATATATATATATATATATACATATATGTGCTGTCTTTCAGGATGTGAAACCAGAATTCGATGTCATAGGTACGAATAATTACAACATCCAGGCAGTAAGTTTTTTTTTTTATTGGCAATTTGTTCTATTTTTGATTATTTTAATTTAGGCTACGTAAATCTCTCCCCTTCCTTCTTTCCTAAACAAAGGTTTTATAAATTCCAGCTTGAGGAAGTGTACTTATTTCTTGAAAATATCCATTGGGCTTAGGTGCATCAAGTCTTCAAGTCCTGGTTTTTTTAAAAGTTGACTGTACCAGTAAAAAAGAAAAGCGAAAAATAAATAAGTTCAAGCTGACATGAATCGTGAGACATCTTGATTTCTTTATGAGTAATGAAGATTTTATATGTGGCGCAGAATTTCAAAGTTACTTTTTCAGGGTCAGTTGATTTGTACATTGTGTTTAAATCAGCGTGCTGTTGTACGTAATGACGAAGTTATTCAGTGTGATAAGTAAGCTTAATTTCGAGTTATCGAGTACAGAAAAAGATTTTGAATTTATCATTGTTATTTCCAAAGTCAGTATTACTTTTAAAAGTTAAAAAGTCAATCTTTTTTAAACCATGATTTTTTCTTTTTTTAAATATATCTTCTCTACGCTAATATCCTTCAGCATCTATGCATCTTTTCGATCGATTCCATTTATAGATGTGGAGTTGCAGTGCACGAAAATTGTTATATTACTGAAAATGTAGGAGATTCAGAGAGCGATGGTTCCAGTTCATCAACTGAACCATGGTTCTGTGAAGCATGTTTGTATGGTCTCAAGGAGCCTCCATACTGCGAGCTATGTCCAAACAGATTTGGTGCTTTTAAAAAAGCTGGTAATTTGCGTAAATATTTCTTAAATTTTTTGACCGGCACAGTATTTCTTTTATTTTTCTTAAGATTTTCCTCATACAGGCATTACCTGATTTATCACCTGTTATATTCAAATTCTACTGAAATATCAGGTTTGAACAATTTCCTCCGAAGCACTGCAAAATTCCATCTTTTATTGTAGATCCAGTTCTCACAATTAAGGAAGCCCTTCAATGAAAGATTCACCTCTGTTCGTTTTAGACATTGGCGGTGGTTGGGTGCATCTACTGTGTGCGTTGTATACACCAGGTATAACATTTGGTGATGTGGAACGTTTATCAGCCGTCAGCTGGCAAGAAGAGGATTACAAATTATTTGGCAAGCGAGTATGCCTTTTAATAATTTTTATCTAAATTCCTTAACTTGTTTAAGCGTGGATAATTTACAAGAAACTTTTGTAGATATCGGGAAAAAGAACCGGCAGTCCGTATTTTTCGCATTCTAATCACTCCTTACAACCATTGACGGCTTTTTCAATTTTCAATTAAGTATGTGTCATAGAGTATTTTGTTTTTCCTTAATTCATAAGACTTCCAAATTCTTTTGACTTTAGGCTTGCATCGCATGCTCTGATCCACTATTGGCGCGTACGGGTATTGCAGTGCCATGCGATGCGGCACTGTGCAAAAATCATCTTCATGTTACTTGCGCACAAAGGTTATTTCCATAATAAATGACAGCTAGAAAATAAAAAATATGGTTTATTGAAAGTAAGACACATGAATTTAACATCTTTCAGGTTAGGTTTATTGATTGATAACACAGAAAAAAGTGTCGATCCGAACTTATCAAATAACACGAATGCGAATAGTAATAAGTAATATTCAAATTTCTGTTCATTTCTTGCTTCAAACATTTGGATATCGTTTCTTCAGTTTAGTGCTACTTTTTGTTGATGAATCATGGTGTGAGTTGCATAAAAGTTGCTTAATACCAAAAAAGTGAAATCTTCTGTGAGTAGAAGTTATATAATTTCAGTCTTACAACATATGATGTCGAAACAGTTGACCCATTATATTTGACTTGTAAACGTCATGCGAATGAAAATCTAATGAAACAACGGAAAGCAGTGTAAGTAACTGAAATATCGAATGCGTTGAAATATTCACTGCTCTTTTACATTAGAGGGAGCGGAAAAAGAAATGCAAGATTTTTATTGATGTCGTAGACCATCATAAGACATAAATTCTTTTTTCACTGCGGAACTGGTTGAAAAATTATTGCTTTTGAAGGTGCGAATTAGTGTATAAGCAGGAAGAGGCACGGATGTTGGGAATCCGAAGACGTGTACTTAGTGAACGAGAAGAACGGAAAAGGTAGGTTATACGAAGCAGTCTTCGTGAATTCTTTAGATTACAGATTTGAAATAAAGTTTTAATTCCAAAAGAAAAACAAGAAAAACTTGGAAAGGTGATTTACAGGATACAAATGCTGGAAAGACATAAAAAGGCAATGAAAGACCTGGAAGGTATTACAATTGCATGGCCTGAGGTTTTTCTTTCATTTTTTTGTTGTGGACTTTAAAGCATTTTTATGAAATTATCGGCTCATCAGTTTCTACTTATCCTATTGCTGGTAAATGTATCCCAAATCGATTAGGTTGTAGTCTCCAAATGCATGAGGAACAGTAAAATAAGGAAGTAAATCTTAATTGACCATTTACTGTAATAAATGAAATAATTCTTTTTTTTTTTTTTTTTTTGTTGCAGCATGACAACAAGCGTCCACGTTTGTTTCACACAAGTGCTCAATACCTCGATTTGTTTTCTGAAAAAGCGAAAAGTAGTGGGATAAATCGGCAAAAATTTCTAGAAAATTTTATCAGGATTGATGGTGCTCAATTACCATATCTGCCTCCTGGTTTTTCAAGTGAATTTATCCAGTCAGTTTTCTTCTAATTTTTTGCTTTATAATAGATATGATAGACAGTTACGCCTTGAATTTTTAAAAATAAATAGCAAACGGTATACTACTTATCAAAGTGCTTCACTTTTCTTTGACTCCAGAGCACATCCTTGAAATTAGTTGATGTGGCATTCTTCCATCTTCGACGTATCTGTTATTATGTCAGTGTAATAAATTTTTAAAGGTATTTTAATCACCGGAAGGACTTCATCCCGAAAGAAACGGAAAAATTAGAAAGACTGAAACGCGAAAATGAGAAATTACGGGCTGAGCAGAAAAAGTTGCAGGAATTGTTGCAGGTGGTTTTTTTTTTCACAGTTTTGTTAGTTTTATCTGTTCTAAATATCTTACGGTTGAGTAATAATCGGTTTTTAAATTATATTCTCAGACTTCTATTATGTCAGCCTACTTTTTTACTTCTTGAATGCCAGAGTAGATCAAAGTGCTTCTAAAACAGAAGTAAGATTGAGTGATGAAATACAATTCCAAAGCACTGGTGTCTTCTATTATTACAGTATTTTTAGAATCCTGCAACCATGGTTCTCGATGACTCAAAAGTGTTGGAGGATTGGTACGGAACGCTACATGCTTTGGGTTTGCGAAAACTTGAAAAACCTTTGCCACCGATTGAAAATAAAACAAAGTATTTCCTTCACTCGAGTTTTTAAACAAATATTGTGTATTAGAAATTTATTTAAGACGGAAATTTATTCTACTGGAACAACTGAAGAATAAGTTACTGCTGTCGACGGATATCGAACATTCCAGTCAGAAAATAAGGAACTAGTAACATGCGGTCTGTAAATCCTAATAAAAGAAGAGGAGTAAAAAGGAAAACGAAAATTCTTTGTCTTTATTTTCGCTTATTTGTAATTTTACAGGAAAAATACAGCGAAAAAATCCCATAGCTTTGTAGCTGCAGCAAGTCCTTCCACGAGCAGGGCTTCAACATCAAAAACATTCACAGAAAAAAAGGATTCGTTGGATAGTAATACTGCTGAAGAAATCGATCTAAAAATAAACTTCTGCGACGAGTGCAAAAAGGTTNGAAAAGGAAAACGAAAATTCTTTGTCTTTATTTTCACTTATTTGTAATTTTACAGGAAAAATACAGCGAAAAAATCCCATAGCTTTGTAGCTGCAGCAAGTCCTTCCACGAGCAGGGCTTCAACATCAAAAACATTCACAGAAAAAAAGGATTCGTTGGATAGTAATACTGCTGAAGAAATCGATCTAAAAATAAACTTCTGCGACGAGTGCAAAAAGGTTTGCTGATGTTTCTCTGGAACAGTCAGTAATTGTATTATTCTTTTTGATCGAAACTTATGCCCTGTGTTGGGGAATGTAGACTTTTACAACTCTTTTACTTCCCTACCCATCGCAATATTGGCTAAAGTTTGATGGTGAGTGATAGGTATTTGCCAAGTTATGCTTTAAATTTTATTTCATATCATGTTTTAGAATCAAGGGGCCTTTGAAAACTGACATTAAATGCTTTCTTCCAGACAACTGAGCAACACTTAATGACTCAATGTGACCACTGCCATAAATACTACCATTTGGGATGCCTGGAACCACCTCTGCTCAAAATGCCAAAGAAGACGAGCACTCAGGGATGGATGTGTTCTTTGTGCTGTGATGCAAGTAGTGACAGCGATCCCGAAATGGTGAGAGATGTTAAAATGTGTATCGAAAGCCAAATTGTAAGGAAAAAATTTGGAATATAGATTTGTCTGGAATTTAGCTAGATTTTACCGAGAATATTTTTGTGTAGATTTGGAGATGCTATGTGCATCTTTCATACTTATTCTCTAAAAGTACTTCAGATTTATGTTTCAGATAATCCGATTTGTTTTTTTTTTTTCGAGTATCTTATATTTTATTAACTTTTTTTAGAAGTTAGTCTCGCCAATGAAGAGTTTTAGGAGAATTACCTTTAAATAATCATGCTCAACGCTTTGAAGGGAAAAATACCGTGTGGTGGTTCGAGAAAATTACGAGGTCGATCTTTAACTTCGGAAAAGCAAAAAGAAGTGGAGAAGGTATGGATATTGATATGATACTTTTGAAAGTTTTTTTTTTCTTGTGCAATACAAACATTACTTTAAAAACTGAATGTCAAGCATTCAAAGCATCACTGCTTTCCGTAAAGCAGTCAGGTGCCTACACAGATGTTTGAATAGTTAGTTTTTTCTTTTCAGCTACTTTTTCAGTTGTATCCCACAAATTATGCTTTGAATTTGTGCGTTTTGCATGTAAATTTACTTATGTGATGGTTTTTACTGAAAGTTTTAAGGTAAAATGTTTGTATTTATGTTATGTTAGAAGGGAAGAAAACCATATTCATTGCTGGTCGTTTTCATTGATAATATTACATTGCTAGAAGTGAAGCATGCGGTTCATCACAGATTACTTAGCTCATTTTTCTCATTTTTTTTTTTTTTTTTTTTTTTTCATTTAGACCTAAATATAACGTAGCTAACTGGTCGGGACTCCGAAATTTGTGTGCTTATTATTAGGAAGTTTCGCCTTTTGGATATTTTCAAGATTTTCAGAATACATTAGACGAGGCGAAGAAAACTGCTAATTCCAGCACTGCTAATCATTCTACTTCTGCAACTACAAAAGCTACTCGTAAGCGGCGAATTTCGGATCGTTCGAAGAAAAATGCATTTGGTGATTTTAACGGGATGCATCAGCAGCATAATAATTCTGTGGGTTTGCATTTCTTCAGTTTTTGCATGAGTACTCTGCTTTTAGAGAGTTTTTTTTTAGTTCAAATAGTTCTTTAAGAGAGAATTTTCATTAACATTGATACATGTTTTCTGGTTGTTGGCAGATTTTAGTAGTTCCGTGTTTAAATGTATTTGCATGAGAAATATTTAGACAATGCATTGCATCTACATAAATCTAATATTTTGTTTTCAGGTCACAAACAGAGTTCCTAGTTTATCTCCGATACCCAAAACTCCCAAAAGAAAGCGCCATCGCAGTGTTAATTCGTTGCCACCTACACTGCCAAAGTTCAAATCAAGTGAAACTGCTCATTTAAATGAGGTTGCTCAAAGCTAAAATGAAAAGATACTCGCCACCATGAAGTTTTTAAAAGATTGTGATTTGTTTGTTGTCTTTTTAGTTTATTTAATTTTACTATGAAAAGTTATATGAGGATCGAAGTCTTTTAAATTTTCTAACTGTATTTCAGTTAATCCTTTTATCGGATCGATCCTTTCTGTTTTTTCTTTTTTTCTTTTCTCCTCTTTTTTACGTTTTACGCATATTACATGAATATTTCGTTGATAATATCCTCTAAAAGTAATTGTTTTTGATTTTATGTATTTTCTGACATACCTCGGGGGCGGTATTTCATTTTCAGGGTCTATTGTTATATGTTTCGTTGGAGGAGGGAGGGGTTAGAGTGGTGTGAAGCCTATTATTTAATGTAATTAACTGTGGGACTAAAAATCGATTTTCTATTATTGTATTTTTTGTAGCATAATCTTCATCATTTTCTTCTAACCGAAAATGATGTATATTATATTGAGTGTTCAGATTGCACGAAAAATTTCCTGTGCATCAAGAGATATTTGCAACTTAGCTGCTTTTTCGGTGACAAAATACTTTTGCTAATAGAGGCTGCACAAATCAGATTCCGGTAGCGAACGTAAAAATTTATCCGGACATTCAAAAGGGCTAAGTTAGGTTTTAGAATTTGAAGACATGATTCAGTTTACGGGTTTATTGACGGTGAAGAGTGGTCCTTTTTTTTATTTACTGGTGTGAAGATTGTTTTATCGACATTAGGACTCTTCGAAGTCGCAAATTCCTTTTTAAAATTATTGTCCACACAGTGTTTAAAAGTAATGCTGTTGCCTTTAATAGTTGAGTGATGGTTAATAAAATCGGATAAAATAGAGTGGTGACCAGAGGCATGCTGTAATTGCTGGTATGCTTGACGACTAATCAGTGGAAAGCTTTGGCCGAATATTAATGCTGAAGCTAAATGGATACCTTCTCAGAAGTCATAAGACTTTGTTCTCTCTGATGCCTGTGTTGTTTTTCTAATTCTACTTCCGCTCGAATAGTATTTTTTTCTGTTCGTAAGAATTCGAAAGAAAAGGCGATGTTAAAGTCGTTTTCTTTGTGAGTAAAAATTGTTTTTGAGAAACTGAAGTTCTTTGATAGTGACGTCACAAACGCCTATAGTATAGTAATTGGGAATGCTTATACGATCTTCCAAAAGAAATTCGATGATAGATGGTTTTTGAGAACTTCGAAAATGTACATTGTAATTAATACTGTGTAATTGTACGTTTCTTTGATTGCTTGGTAAAATTTTCCTTAACTGGTTAGCTTTCCAAACTGGGAGATATTAGGAATGTTGATTTGTTCCTGAGAAACAAATCTAGTGGATACTCTGTCATCACTGTCATCGGGAGAATCGTTTTCTATTAGTGACTAACTGCTGAGTTGGGTCAGGTCTTGTAAAATAGAAAGCTGGAGTTGAGTTTCGGGCAGTATGCTGCTTAAAAGTTATACCTTTAACTGATCCAATCTCGAGAAATAATTTTCAGTTCAGTTCTGGAATTATCTGCACCTTGATTCTTTATAATTTGTCAACATCCAGTATGTCAAAAGTAAAAGGTATAGCAGTAAGGACGACAAAAGTTATTGCAGATACGGAACGTTTCCCCCTGCTACTATATAAACGAATTTTGAGGTATGTAAAATTATTTTAAATTATAATCTTTGCGAGAATTGTTGAAGTAAACTGTTTGGTTGATGTGTATCTGGATGGCGTGAAGGCTGGGAACTAAGCACATTAGCAACCAAACTTTCTTGAAAGCACTATTTTTTTTTCATTTTTATTTCCTGCAAATTAAGTTTTATTATCATGATTTCTTCAGGTCAGTCCATTGGCGTTTGATAAGGGGTGAGATATATAATGTGCGGCATTAGATTTTGATTTTGATGTAGTATATATTTTTTGCAATAAAATGAAAAGTGGAGCATTCAGCGGAACATCTTCAGGTAGATGCCATATAAATACCCTCGGACAGCTGTTTCATGTTTGCTTATTACTTATAATTCATGTTTCCATAATATTCCGTAGTAGTGTTCTACATTCATGTGAATCACATTCGATGTGATGCTAATAACAAGTTCCTCTTGAGCCGCTCTATTTACGGTTTTCATCCATCGTTTTGATAAATTGAATTTCAATTCGTTTTGTATGAGTATCAGAAATTAATCTTTCTTTTTTTAAGATTGCACTATGCTCTACCTAAAGAAATGCGTCTGATTGGTGATCGCTACGTAAAAGATGAGTTCCGAAAGCATAAAAATGTTTCACGTGAGCAAGCTTTGGTATTCTTGAAGGAATGGAAGGTGAGTACACTATTTTATGTGAGTGGCACATTTTGTTAAACACTATCGCTTGCTCATAAGATTGTATTTGATAGTTTTTTATTATTCAGTAATAATATTCTTAAAAAAAAAAAAAAAAAAGGTGGTCAGTTCTTATTTTCCGATCTTATGGGAGTAACAAAAGTTAATGTGAAAAAAAAAATAGTAATAAGTAGATTTGATTATTTATTTATCATATCAAGGGCTCATACAATCGATATCGATTACAGTTTAGAAAATTTAAGTAGCTTAAACATCCTGTGTGAAGGAGGTAATAAAAGCCAAGTATTAGTAATATTTCATTTATTTAGGAATACTGCACAGTCTTGTCAAAGCAACTGTCCACTCACAGCGTTGCAGAAAATGTAATTGGTATCAATCTTAATCCGGCACTGCTAGATAATTTACAAGACGACCAACTTCAGCAATTGTACAATTTAAAACTGGAGGCAGAGAAAGCCAGAAATGATATCAATAAAACCAGTTATTAGTAGCAGCAGAAAAACAGCTTGTGGTTACTTGTAAAATATAAGTTCACCATTACAAAATTTAGAATTTTTCAAATTTTAATGATGGAAAATGAAGTGGAAATGCAGGAAAAGCGCAGAGAATTTAATGATAGTTACTTGAACAGTCGACGGTATCGTAAACATAGAGTCGAAAGTAGACGTCTTCGGAGCACTTTTTTTAAAATATTAATTATACACTTCGCTATGGCACGTTAAAAACTATTTAAATTGGCAAATTGACATTCATTTACTACAAATCATTTGTGAAAATCTAAAAACAAACGGAATAAACTCCACTATTTCTAGACTCTTCCCTGAAATGCATTTAAAAAATAATTCCTATATGGAGCTATTAAAGTGTCTGAAATGATATTTAGAGGTAGAAAATTTAGTGGAGAATGAGAGTACTTAAAATACCTGGAACTGAGGTTTGACAGAAACTTATTTTGCTATTACGATACCTTCCGAGATATATGGGCTGTAACGCCTAAGAGGAGTTATAACTGATTTCTGTTTTAAAAAAAATCCCAGTTCAAATTTCTAATTGAGTTTTCACTACTTCTACCTGGATTTGGTAATTTTCTTTCTGCCTTAATCTACTCGACAAAAATACCACTGATCCAGCCAAGCAGTCTAATCTTGAATGGCATCGAAAATGTACTATGGATCAATTTTTTTCGCAGCAAACCTTTAAAGAGAAATAAATCTCTAAGATAATCAGATTAAACGAACTGACGACTTTGGATGTTTGGTTGGTTTTCTTGGCTCTAGCTTGCAGGGAACAGAAAGGGGCTAATTCGCTTTCATTAAAACCGCTGAATCATTTTTTTATAAAAAGGAAAAAAATATATCACACAGCAAAACTAAAACAGAAGAAAGCGCCCTTAACACTGACAACATGGAAGGAAGTATGACGGCCTCGAAAAAGATAATGCCGACATAAAATTTTCAAACTTCTAGTTTACCTGCAGTTTTCTACCTACAGGTCTTTCGTGAATGTACCAAGTTTTGGTAATTCCAGGAAAGTGGTAACAAGTGACAGTTTGCACACGAGATTTCTTGCTGCAGTGTTCACGTTTTTGTCTTCTTAAATAAAACCTATAAAAATGAGAAAAGAAAGTGGAGGGAACACTAAGTGAAATGGAATGAAGGAAGAAGCGACAAAATAAAAAAAAAAACAGAAGTGATAAGTGGGGAACTTCCCTAGACAGTGAAACTTGGAATTTCGGGACAGAATTATCTTTGAACTGACACAACAGTTGATTCACTCTCATGTGTTATCACTATTTTCTTGAGTTGGAAAGGCTTCAACAAATATAAAACAGACGTTAAAGCCAAGAAGATACCTGGAAATCAGACAACAATCTATTTTTGAAGTAAGTAATATTACATATTTTCTGGCATCTGTCACTGTTTAAAAATAAGCACCACTGGATAATTTCACTGTTGGCCAAGATGAAATAAAAATCATATCTCGGGACAGTAACGGTCCATTTTTTAGACAGAAAAATATACTTACATATAAAGATAATTTCAAGATGCTACTTCTTGTCTTCTGACCTAATTCAAGTTTCCAAAGTATCTATTATATTACCTGAACCGCTGCGTTCCACTTAATAAATTAGATTAAATACCTGGAGGAATGCTTGATTCTATTAATTTTGGATAAAAACAGAAAATCGCAAGAAACAAATATAGTATGCCACGTTTGACACCATCAAGATTCAAAATCAGCGCAAATGCTCGACAACAAACACCTTCAGTTCTGTAAAAAGTAAAATGCTGCTTTCTCTATCTTTTAATTAAATGTAAGCATTATCTAAACATGCCATTTAGCATCAATTCTTTATTATGAGCCATCCAGGAATTATCATCTATTGCGGGAAATGATGAAAAAAAGAAAGAAAAAAGTTTAATCATTCTTGACAAAATGCATTCTTCCTAAGAAACATAAATAAATATGGAGTTATAAATTACAAATTGCTAAAGTTTGACAGGATATACAAATAAGCGAAAGAAAGTACTGAATTGAAAAACCAAACCCGCAACAAAGTCGAATAATATATCCCGCTTCAAGCAAAAATAAAGGAACTCCAATGATGGCCAAATATATTCCAAGTGGAAACGCACTGATTGACAGAACTGAGCCAACAGCAGATGACCAAACCACTCAAATAATTCCCAAAATTTACTACAATGCCTAACCTTCCATTACTTAAGAATTTTCATTTTGTTCTACTAAAAACAGTAAAATTAACTCCCACAAAACAAACTTCATCCAATAATGGATAACTTCCGAAATCAAAACATTTTAGCACACATTACCTTTTTACTAAACGAAAATAGACGATAGGGTTGCAGGGAACACAATGGCCTTTATATTCAGGCTTCCCGTACTTACCCTAAATTAGATAAATGCTTACTTTTTCGTCAGAACTGCCACATCAAATAGGATGATTTTAAAATCGAGTGATTTTGTCCCATAAAACTTCTTCTGTCAAAAAGAAAATTGCCCATTAAAGGGGAGTTTCTATATGAATCGAGGTTTTTAAACTGAATTTTAAGGTATAGCTGATGAACTGAATCGTAGAATTGAAGCATATTTTTTAATGTTGAAATAACACAGCTCCAGAAACATATAAATTTGTCAGGAAATTTATATCCTATATTTCTAGGCAATAACAAAAGGCAAGATTATACTACTTTAAAATAAGGTTTTAGATATAATAGTATTGAATCTGTAAGTAGTGAACAAATGCGAAGTCTTAGGTATTGTTTAGCTAACTTATAAAGTAACCGGGATAAGACTACTTCGTCAACTAAAACAAGCTACTGAGATTGAAGTTTTTTGTAAAGGAACAGTTAGCTCCCAGGAAACGGTCTATATCTCTGACTAAGTAACGACAATGAATATAATGAATACTTTGTTTAATTTTAGGTAAGAAGCTTACCTAAAATTGTTAACAACCCAACACCAGTACGTACAGGTGTCAAATATTTACAGAAGTGGTAACGATACACATACATACTGCCTGCTTCAACTGAATCATTTCCAGTGCTGGACATGAAGGAGAACTAAAACTGCGCCGTTCATAAATTGGTGAAATGAGAATATACGGTTTCGATATAGTAGGCCAGGCTAAATGACTAGCCGATCTCGGTGACGATAAAAAGATTACCAACAGTAAAGATCCAACTTATAAATAGGCTTCTGTTTGATCCAAACTGCCTCAACTATTACATTAAAAAAAGTGACGATAAAATTGTTTAAGCAATCATAAAACTGATGTATTAAATATTTCACTTGAAATAAAATGAAATTCCCTCGTTTTATCAAAAAATTTGCAAAAAAAGAACATCATTGACAAATTTGCTAGACTACAAAAATGATACAGTTTATAACGCGGAGCACTTTTATCAACCAAATACAAAAAGCATTGTCAAGTCGCCGAATAAACAAAGAGAAATGTAGCGAAGTAAGAAACCACTGCTAATAACTTCAGATATTTATGCTTCTCTAGTGCCATTTTTTCATAACTTTTTAATATTTTGCTATTGTGTGGATACAAAAAATAATTTTGCATTGTGAGGAAAAAACTTGCTCAGTGACGTGCAAATACAGTGAAATGATAAGAAAAAGAAAAATGAAACATTCAGACTTCTTAGCAGAATATTCAGTTTGTTTGGAGCAATGAATTCACCGTAGGATGAATTTTCACCATGACTGACCGACGTTACTGTAAACATCCACATCTCAAAAATCCAACAAATACTTAATTTCACTTCTTTTTATTGTTATCCTTAACCATCAATTGCGTACCCTGCTTCTTGGAAACAGTCTTCATCAAACTATTTGCATGTTTCCGCCTATCATTCCTGTAAGAAAAAAAAGATGAATTCGATCCTCTCCACGACATCATAAAAAAATCAATCTTTTCCCCAAAAGTTACGACACTTCCTGAACCCTACTCATTTTGCTATAATAATTAAAGCAACAATTGCTTTGGGACTTCCGGATTTAGTTTCTTCATTCTGTGAAATTCTTGCTCAATTGGCCCGCTCTCACTTCTCGTAGAAAAAAAAGTGAAAAGAAATACCTGCTCATCACGATTTGATCTCGACATCCTTTCCCACCTTCCCAAAACTGTGATTTTACACGAGTGACATTTTCATTGCAATTTATACAAGGTTTCGCTTTTTGAAAAGGCTAAATACTAATTATGAAAATGGAACTTCATGAAATTCTAAGAAATTTATTTCCGAAACATAATATAGTTCGCAATAAGCAAATCCACTTAAACAGTCGAGTCTCTAATTCTCACTCCTTATTTAACTGCTTTTCCAACAGTGCCAAAATGGATTTCATGAATGATAAAACAATGCTTATGAGTAGAAATGAAACTTGAATCAAATGAGCCTATTACAGTTATTTAATCAATTAGAAACCTGTAAGAAGCAGATCTCTTAGCATAAATTTACTTTATATCATTCCCGCCTTAAGAAATGTTATGAGAGCATTTTGTAATGAATCGGGAATGATAAACCATAAGAGACTGAAAAATTTTAAATATTACTTGTTCTTTGCTGCAAAAACCACAGACCATTCGATTGGCCAGCTTCATGTCATGATCCTTTTCGACATCGTTATGACAAGAATCACAAGGATAGAGTTTTCCACAACAAGGAAATCTACAAAATTTCAGATTTGAAAGACTAAATAAGCGTAGTAAAAATTTACTTAATGAAAGAAGAACGAAATAAAACAATACCTAAACCATCGGTAACTTTTCTTGTAGTGTTTGCACGTTCCTTTTTCAGGAAGAGGCTGTCCTTCAACTATTATCATTGGGCGCTCCAATTTTTTCTTTGTCCGCTTCATATAATTAAAAAACAAAAATAAGTAGTTCTACAAACAAGATATAAATTATAAAAGAGCAGAGAAATTCAATGGATAAAACAGCAAACTTTTACTGAAAATGAACGTTTATTAGACATCCATTTCCCTGCAACATCTACAAGGCAGGAAAGAATCTATTACTTCAGAGGAGAATCCCGTCTTTATTTGATTCTACATCGTGACGCTGTGCTACCGTGTACTACTGTTACCTTTAAATCACTGTGATTCACATATCACTATCATCATCACATGACTGACAGGGAAAATGATTGTAATCTCTTTTCGAGAGAAAGTTGGATGGTCGAATATTGAACTGGGACCTTTTCCGCACCTCTGTTATTCATTACTCACCGTTTACTGACCGTCCAATATACATATCTTAATGCATAACCCCTCTCACCAAATCCGATAATCGAGCTCCTATCCAACGCTAAAATGGTCTTTCAATGATTTGTTGAAACGATACTGATCCAGTAAGTCTTGTCATCTTAAATAAAAAAATATATATTTATATATATATATATATACTCAACTCATCTTATCTTTTGGCAAAGAGCTATCTTCTTTAGCAATGGAATTAAAATCCCCAACAAATCGAATAGATCTAATTTCAAAATCACATTTGCTATGACACCTATAACACCAAATTTTATTGACTGCTCCATATATGACATTCTGAAAGCAGTAGTTCGATTAGTCTTGAGAAGAATTAAATGGACATCACATTCAAATGATTGTAGGGACTTGTTATGCATATGAAAATCAAAAAGAACTGCTCTTGAACACAATCTTACATTACTTTAAAAAAATAACTTTAGGCAAGCTATCTTAATCAAAAGATAAATAATTGCAACCCCAGTTTAATCGAAAGTACAAAGCAAAGTAACATTGAGAATGCAATCATGCTTTAGCAAATGGCTGATTCTACTGATACCGCAGTGATTTTATTTTAAATTGGACTCATTACGATTCTTCCCATGTCTTATTTATGTAGTATAAACGTTATATCTTCTAAAAACAAGTTTTTTTCTTTTTTTTTACGTATTCTATTCAGAGTCTAACGAGCCGATGAATAAATTACGTAAATAATAATTGCAGTTACCATCCCACAACTGATGATGAATTCTATATCGGATAATTTTCTATTTTCTTATCATAAAATGACTGAATTAAATTTAATGGAATGATGATTTATTTATAAGAATCAAAGCGCTACGGATAATAACGCACAAGGGTATCTCGTAAAGTTTATTTTGAAAAATTAATGAGAAAAACCCAAATGATACCTCAACTGTAGCATCTTTATTACACTGCATGCAAACGTAAGCGAGTTTCGATGAAAGCAGAACACAATCTAATGGAAGGCAACCTTTTGCTTCGAGCAATGCGATAACGTTTGAATTTTGATGTATATGCTGAGGAAAAATATGGATTGAATAGCCATTAGAGCATCTGAAACACATTTTGTGATTTGCCTCTCATAAAAAATCCACCCTAAAGCTAATACCTTTTTAATCAGCAGAAGACAACCGGTGATTCTAACTGATCACTTAGCAAAACTCTTAGACAATGTGAATTTATATGTCAACTTACTTAAGACAATATGATGCAGATAGCTGTTTTGCTGAGCATGTCAGAAAAGATAACGCACTGCATTTTGCGCATCTGATGCTCACACCCAGCGTAACAACAGTTAATGTGGCGATATTTCCATTTAAATCGTTCCAAAAAACACGAACTTCAAGTACTTTCGATTTCGGTGGTTGACTAGAGCTAATTTCTTGCTGCAAAAATTACTCTTGCAGTTGCTTACATGTCATTTTTTTTGTGTCACAAAGTTATGTAACAATCGATGCAATTCTGGTCTACTTCTATCATCTTTTATTCTAAAATTATAATATAATGTTCGTTCACCTTGGACAAATGCTCAACTTCTGTTTTGCTGTAGTTGTGCTCTTCCTTCATATCAGCTTTGTTAGAACTGCCTTCATCTAATTTTGGCGTTAATTTTAATTCATGAGTCTGTAAAAAAACATAGATACATGTCTTAATAGAATCTTAATAGAACTTCAAATCCCCTCAGATAATGCACAGAACAGATGGGCACAAGATCAATGAAGTGCTTGCTGTGGAAGTTAAAGAGCGATACCTCGGGGGCACTATCTTCCTCCTGAATAGTACAGGTTGAAAAACTCGTCTGATGCAATTTTATGCCTTCATTTTCAGCTTCAACAATCATTTTTGTTCTTCGCAAACCTTCGACAAATAAATCGAAAATATTATGATCCAACCAGCGGATGAAGGTTTTGCCAAGACCAATATATGAATTGCATTTTTCTGCTTTCAGAAACTTTCCCTATGAATTTGCTGTATTCATTACCGTTTTTAACGCCATTCAAACACGCAAGAGATCTTACGTAAAAAGAATAGATTAAATCTTCGCATCGACCGTTTAATTATTAAATTAAGCAACTAATCACTAATTTATTAATGTATCAAATTCGACTTTGTTCAAACGAATGTACGTACTTTTATATTATCAAACAGTCAATGAAAACATCGCTTACTCATTCTTTGTTTGGTCAAGAAAGGCAATTCTTCATGAATTTTCGATAACTATCCAGTTTCTAGGGAACTGACCTCCAGGAATTTTTTGATTTCTTTGTTGAAGTATGCAATAAATGGAGTTGGTAAAGATGTTTCACTCAAAAACACCATAAACGATTTACATGGATACTGCTCTGGGATTTCTAGTCGCAACCTTACAGCTTTTACTTCGAAAACCTCAAAAGAAATCAAAATTTGGAACTTACAGAAATTTCCTAGGAAGAGGGACCAGCAGTTAAAAAGCAAAGCACTAAAAGTCATTTTTATATGAATGTGACTGTTCGAAGAAAATTTTCAGGCGTGAACTTACCCACTCCGGATCAGTGACTTTGTATTCAAATTCTATAAAACAAGAATTGTCATTGTATGTAAACTTCGCATCACGAAATCTCCGTCCAAAATAATTGATTTCTGAATTCCGAATATCAAGTTGTTCATTTTTCCCCACATCGTCCTTGGTTACGACAGCTACATTTGGCCGAATTATTGATCGTACAGGTTTGAAACTAGTATGTGATGGAACAGAGCCAGAAATGTTAGCATCAGTTTCATTCTTTATGTGCAGAAAGCGGCAGTATTTCCCAAAATAACACGATTTCTCAGTGGCGAAATATTTACAAACCTTTCTTTTTGAAGGCTTTAGCGGTAATACAGAAATACCGCTACTCTGCTCCTTTATCGGATCTGTAATGGAAAATAAATCTCCTGATAAATTTATCAAACATATCATAAAAACCCTACATAAGCAATTAAGCCCTAAACATCACTAATAGAACAACCTTTTAGTATTTACCAAACTACGGACTCAAAAAAGGAGTTTATAATGCCATCCGTTAAATCAGTGCTTTTTTTTTTTAATATATATTTCATAATCCTAGCCCAAATTACTTAGCAATTCACTTCAGGAGAAATTTTGTGCTTAGCCCTCATAATAATTTCAACGATCTTCAAAACAAGCTGCTAACTATCCCGAACACTTGAAGCTACAGCCAAAACTTATTGCCTAGCAGAAGAATTGAACAATAGAAGATACACACATCGCTCATCTTCTCCTTTTGCATTTGAACCTAATGAAGACGATTGTGAAACAGAATTTTGCTCCGTTACTACATTTTCACTTTCCACAGCAGCAGGAGCAGGTGATGACCCCAGAAGTTTGGGCCGTTTCTTCTCATTTCGAAAACGACGATAACCGTAACGAGCACTTCGAGGTGAAGCACCTTCTGCACATGAAGCAGCAACGGAGGATTTTTTTCTTGTGCTTCCCGTTGTCTGCTGAACCGAACACATCAAAAAAATTGGAAAAATAGGAAAAAACCAAAGAGACCGACCTTCGCATTTTTCTCTTCGCCTCATCGAGTAAAAACAATTCTGAAAAGAGAAACACTAAAATATGCATAAGAACTTACCATAACTCCAAAAAACGCCAAGGATTATAAGCGCAAATAACATGCAGCATAGCACGTACCGGCAACTGCAATTTTATAATTTCAACAAATACCACACCAGCTCACTTTAAATAATATCATGATTATATCTGTTTCTTTTATTGCACCGACGCTAGACGAAGAGGTGAACAAGTCTTCCCACTGTTCCATCACTGTTACTAATTCCTATTCTTCAAATGAGTGGTTATTTCCCACCAGTGTAGATGGCTAGAAATGATAACATCCATAAGTATATAAAGACTAGATTTTCTATTTATTCAGGAAAATCGATTTAAACCACCTAATTCTTCATAAATTATATGGGACATTACCGAAAAGGAAATAAAACATATAAAAGAACAAAGCTTGGAACTGTTTTTATCACTGTGTCAGAAATAATTCACTGCCCAAATTTATTAATCAAGACACAAAACAAAGAGCAAAAGAAGAGATGTTAGTCACATTGCAATCATCAGGACCCTTGCAGTTTAGTTTTCTGATTCTCTTTTCTTTCTGAATTAGTATACAATTCAATAACATTTCATAGCTTGAATAGTATGTAATTCCTTTGCTGAGTAAAAGAAAAAGGAAGTGAGTAAGGTACAGCTGTGTAAGTTATTAAACAGTAACAATAACGATATTAGATAAGAAGATTTCTTGAGATCGGTAAAATTAAACTAGGTTAGTATCAACAAGCAGTATAATGAAATACCTCTGCTTTCGAGTTATTTTTCAATCTTTTTTCCTGTTCATACCTTAGAGCGATTTAAATCCATATTTCGTTCCAGTTATAGAAAACGAAATAACTGTAGGAGGTAAACCAATTACTCATAATTACAGTATCATTTACAAAAGCCTCATATTACCTACCGGTGAGTGTTTTACGTACTAAAGGATATAATTTCAGTGAATTTTCCACGGCTACAGAAATAGCCTGTCTTAACTGATTTGGTGCAGCAATGCCAACAAATTCACAACATGCTAACTGATTTAGTGATGGCATCATGCCAACGGTAACTGAAAGATAAGCATTTTCGGGGAACTCCTCGGAATCAGTTACAGGAGGAAGTGGAAATAAACTTGTTGATGGATCAACAATGATGCGGCCATCTGGTAGCATCAAAATATGAGCAGCTACACAAACGTCGTAAACTTGTATACCAGAATCAATCAGAGCTAAAGAAGAGGCCATTAAAGATGCCGCCAAAACACCACCATCATCGCTGAGGACTGTTATTTCAACATCAATCTGTGCTTTACAGAATAATTCCAAACAAACAATTGATCGTAAAGCAGACTCCACGGCACTACGAATTCCATTATTTTCTTTATTTGAAGTTGAGGAAAAATTTGAACCTGAAGTTGAGATAATCGGAATGACAAGAATAAGTATCATTCTAACATTCACCTAACTAATGGAATTATTTTCATTGTTTTATTTCTTTTAGTTTTACTACATATGTGTTGCTCTTAGTTTAGTAAATACATCAAGCACTACTTTAGCTCTATATACGAAATAACAAAGACTGTTCTACTGCCAAACTCTGGATAACAACAAAAAAAGAACACGAAAGCGAGAGTAGAAAGAGAGGGAAGGAAAGTTGAAATGGCATGGTTACATTTTCATCGAAAAGGTAATAGCAACAAGTAGCAAACGGAAGTAAAGGCAGGTGTTATAGGAAAGCCCAATTTTCTCCACCAATACTTTTCATTAACATCAGAAAGACTATTTTCTTTATTAGGAAACATAACAATACTGTAATACTCATATTTATCTTCCCAGACATTACTTAGGGACCAAATGTTAAGTGCACAACTACGCGTCAGTTTAGCTAAAATACTGTAGACCAAAAATTGCTTCCTTGAAAACTTCAGTTTTTGATTATTTTCAAAAGTGAATAACAAGAAAAAGTCAACCAATACCTGTAACAGAATTGCTCTCCATTGAGGTATTCTTGAAATAGACATAAAGTTGCCCTTCTGTTGGCTCCACATCGGTGGTTTTTGTTAATTCTTTAGGACCATCGACCGAGCAAATAATTTTTGTGGAACCAAATTCAACATAAACCGAGCCTTTCTGATCATGTAAAGCACCAGTTCGCATCATAATCGGCCGGAATGTCCCCGACGCATTTCTAGAACTCTTTTCAATTTCAGCGATTTTTGTCCGTCTTAATAGATGATTGAGTGCTACTGGTTTCACTGAGGACTGCTGCATGGTCTAGAAAGTGAAAAAAGTAACTATAGCGCGAATATGATTTACAATTAGTTTTACTGATGATTGCAGAGGATATATGAACACATATATCAATTGTGTATTTGACTACTATTTACGAAATAACACCAGATTTTCTACCTATCTTCCAATTAAAGTATTTAATTGGCTACACAAGAGTAATAAAATTTTGTTCAGAAATCGTTCGATAATAAGGATATTTTTGTAAAGCTTGAAATAATGATAAGAAATCGAACTTATTGCATTTTCATTACAAGATTATACCATATCATCCACGCACGATCTTTGCGCTTAAAATTGATCATGCTTAGATTTATGTTAGCAAGAAGCAAATTTCAGAGAAATTGGTGCTGATAAGAAACAAAAAATCTCCTCCTAATACTACTCGCTTAAGCTATGTCTAAATGTTAGGACCATATTGCCACCTCATTCTGGATTTGTGATTTCCTTATCTCGAATTATTCTTACGGCTCGTCCACCGTTACGTCTGAAATGTTGAAGGATAGTGGTCCAGATACGATGTCTGTAGCACATTTGATGGAATGCTAATTGATTTGATAAGATATTATTCCTTCGCTACACTGCAACCTGTAATTTCTTAGAATTAAACAATGTGTACGTGTGTGTGTGAGATTGGAGGCAAAGATTTTATTTAGATTGTTTTCAAATTCAAAATGACACTCTCGAGTAACGACATTATGATATTGACACGAAAACTTTAAATCTAAACGATTGCAATGCAATCTTTGCATGTATAAATTTCTCTTCCGCTTTACCCCAGCAATTTAATAATCTCTTAAGAAAAATCTATTCACCCTTGTAATGTAATTATTCCTTCGCGAAGGTAGAATTTTTAATTGAAAAAAATCCAAAATTCCGTTAAAATCAATGAAATATCAATTTTCTGTTGTTCTAATCTTTGCATATCAAAGAATTGTGGAAGATTTTTGTTGATGCTTGAATCCTTCAACATTTATACCAGGATTGTGTTGAAGACTTTTTTCAAAGCAAACTCTGAAACTCGTTATGAAAGAGCCGGTTGAAATTTCAGATGAAAGAGGCTGGAAGAAACCGACAAATTCGCCGTTGCTTGCAAATTTGGTTTCTGGTATTTCGGATCTTTCTTTTAAATATGAGAGATCGAATTATCTTTACTCTGTGGAGAGATTATTGCTCCAATATTACATTACTAATTACGAGATTTCAGAAAAGAGTAAATACAAAAATCACTATAAGTGAGTGAAGCAAACAATTAGTGTTCCTTGTTTGCTATCTCCCGGTTCCATACACAACAGTGGAAACTGGAAGAATTCATTTTGCTTGAGGAAGGTCAAACTGTCGCATATTTAATTATTCGATTTCACTAGACTCATTAGAATTAACTATAACCACTGATCAAATAGCGACAGAATTATATTTTTCGACAGTTGAACGATAGTAAGACCACACATATGGAGTCACCGATCATATTTACAGATATTCAGTAGATATCCACTATAAAAATCGTATGGACGAAGTTATTGTGTGAATCACGTCACATAAATGATAAATGAACATTTCTTTAATCTAATATAATGCAAAAAATTCTGCCAAATCATAACGACAATTTTGACAAAAGATCAAAATTAGTAAATTTTAGTGACGGTGTAAGTGGGAGGGATGAAAACAATTTATATGACAAAAAATGATGTGTTTCAAAGTCTCACAATAGATTACTTTTTATCTTGAATTGTGATAAAGATCAGAATACAAAGCTGATACTATCAAAATAGCTTTTATTTTGGAAATAACTGATTACTTTCGTGTTTAATTTCACAACAAAATCATTGGGAGAAAGCAGAATCGTTAGAATAGTATAAATACACAGACTTTTAAAGAAGTCAGCGCTAGAAGTTCTTTTTTTTCTTCTTTTCTTGTCATCGCGTTCAGGCAGCTGTGTTTCTGTCTGGAATTAATATAATTATTTGTATATGAGAAATAAATGTCCCAGTGGTTTCCGGTGAGACCATACTTGCTTGCAATGTTGGTATTCATTTGTTCCTGCCAAATTAATCGACCATCTCCACCAAAATTATCATTGTCGACATTATCATCGATACTATCACGAAATCTTCCATTATTATCGCTATCATTACTATCATCATCATCATCATCAATGCCGTGCCCTTTTGGAAATTATTTATTTGATGTTAATGAACCATTTTTGGTCAACCGTTCCACTGATCAGGTTGGGTCTTTTTTCTTTTTGAGAAGAATACTTCCCTTGACTTGTTCAACCTTTTCGACGACACCTACTTAATTATTAAATCTAATTTTATCAGTGTATTAAAACAATATGTTGAAAGTGGGATGGAACTTTGTTAGCAACAAACAATATTACTAATGAGCGTATTTCAGAAGCCATCAGTTCGAATTTTTCACAACTATAAACATGTTAGATCTGGCCGATCGCATGATGAATACATTTCTTTTAATGATAAAGGTGCTAATTGCACTTCATTTATGATGACAGCAAGCCTTATGAGTTCAATATGGAATTTAGACGTAATATTCCAATAGAAAAAAAAAAAACATATTTATTTTTAATGACTACTGTTAAATAACCTCGCTTTCATTCTACCATAAATATTAAGTTTTACATTCCACTTTTATGAATATCTTTAAAAAAATTATTGTAGGCTTAATATTGGCGTTTTTAAAGATGTTGGATAATTAAATAACGCTAATTTATATTTAGAAGATTTCCGAAAAAAGCGAGGTGTCGATCAAGATTGCAGTGCCGGCTTCTGCTGTTTGAAAAGTTTATATTTTGATTTTCATGAGCATGGTATGGATTATATCATCAAGCCATCAGGGTTAGTTAATTAATTTGGCTGATCAGTTTTAGAAGGAGGTTTCATTCTTCACATAATTTGTGTCACAGAAGAGAATGAGAGTGAAATAGCGGAATGAAAGTTCAGAATAGACATTGAAGCTGATCGCTCGTTGTAGATTCAATATAAATTTCTGTGAAGGTGAATGCAATATGGAAATTCAAACTAATGATCGCGATATGTTAATTTTACAAGATGGAATGAATCATCCAGAAAGCCCATTCCGACGAAGACTTTCTTGTTGTATACCAATTAAATGGTCATCTGTTGAGGTATCACTTAATTACTACTACTGCTTCCCTGTAACTAGTAATGTATAAGTTGAAGTATCAGCAGTCCTTGAATTTTTTACTAAATTTTCGAATAAGTTAGAAAGAGTTAAAACAACAGTGATTGGTTTCATCTATGTCTTTGGCAATATCTTGTCACTTAACCTCGAACATACGTAACAGAATTTCACTTCAGATTATCGAAAGTAGGGATGGTACCGAGTTAAACCGTACATTGGAAAATGTAAAAGTTGTCGAGTGTGGATGTGCAATTTAGGATCTTGTGAAGTGCCTCTCACATTAAAAAATATGTCGTGAAGTGTAGGATGTTGTTGCCGAACACAAGGATGATACCGAAGCAATACAACTACAGGATGCTATTTATAGAACTTTAATATAAATTTCAGTCTGGAGTGCTACTGATGTGATGGAATATATAAGTCTTATTACGATGTTAAAGTTCAAAAAAGGAGCCAAAGTTACAAAAAGATTATTTGTCTCGAGTTTGTTGCTGTTATTGATGCATCTGTGAAAGAAAACTGAAGTTCGTAGTTGAAGTACTACAAACTTCTTGCAATTCAAATATTTATATGAATTAAAGAATGCTTAGAAATAATTTTTAAAGAAAGCAAAAATGCTATCAACTAGTAAGTGAGATACAAGTAATATATCTAATTTCCCTTCCCCAAGTTCATCTGTTTTTATTTAGAATGGAACGAAAATCACAGTCCTAGTTGAATACAGTGAACGAATTTGTAAAATCCTTGCTAATAGATTGAAATAATGCAGAAAACGGAGTGATTTATATTTCACCTTTTTCAGTGATACCGATAGTTCCAAATAAATATTTCTTAAATTGACAGTTCTGTTTCTTTTATTCTTCAGAAGTTTTTTGTATTTTGTTGATACGTTCTTCCTCAGATCCAATCTTTTAATAAATATTTCTTTAACATATTTTTTGAATTTGCTTGTCTGTATCATGTGTGTTGTCACCGCTCATTTTCCTTCATCGTCATCGATCAGAATTCTATTTCCATGATCAGTCACTATTTTAGTTTATTCAAAGCAGATTTTATTTTTGTTTATTCCTTTATATGTGCATAATTTTGTAACAAAATTTGTTGCATTAGTCAGTATGGCATGTAATTTGCATTAATATAAATAAATTCTTTTTTATATTAATAGCAACTCAAATCCCATGGAAATAGTATGGTTTAACATAATCCGAGCACTGTAATATACACAGTCAGCTTTTTCTTTTGTATTCATAGAGCAGATTAAAATTTTCCTTCTCAAAATAAAATTTGCTTTTCTGACACTTTTTTGAGCCAATAAGTTTTTATTTCATGACTGCTAAATTATTTGCAAGTATTGAAAACATTTTCATATAAATTATGGAAAAAGAGAAGTACTAACCATTAAAGAACCATTATTAATGTACCGGATGCAGTTTCTCGGTTGTTTTGAAATGTTCCAAAGATTGTTCAGTGAGCCATACCGAGAAGAACGAAGAATTCGACTTGGCCGTTCAAAATTTCTTGATATTTTTTTTTACAGTGGTGTTTATGATTATCGTCGATTGAGAATTTTCATTAATTTTCCTGTTGGATTTCTGATTGCTTCCTTACTTTACAAATTTGGTAAATACCTTAAAAAAAGAAAAAAAATCAGCTAAAAATTCGAAAAAGATCTCTAAATACGCTGCAATGATATTTTAATCCCATAGTTTCACTGTTATCACATATTCAGTTTATCAAGTATTAAACTGATAAAATATGTCCAAATCGGATTACTGCATTCAGTTATTTAATATTCTATAAGCGATAGCTAGGCGGAAAATGTATCACTGGTAAAAAAATGATTTCTTGGAAGCTTACGGAGTCAAAATTTTATTTTTAAAAATTTAGTTGAATGAAATTTGTTTTTTTCAGCTTGGCATCAAATTAATTTTGCTGATTTCGATCGATTTGCAGAACAGATCTTAAAATGGTCGCTTATTCTGACTTGTGCAGTAACATTTGCAATGAGCCCGGTGCTGCTTTCGTGTTTATCAAATTAAAAAAGTTTCCTTAAAAAGTGATCATGGTTTTATTAAGGCTTAAAATGAAACAGAAGTAGATCAAATTTAAAATTCTGATCAAGTTTAATTAAAAATTTCTACTTTTCCAGTTATTTCGTTGTGCAATCATATGTGTCCTATTTGGAGCTTTAGGAAAAAACGGCCAGAATCTGCTTACTGTCATTGTTTTCAATAGTTTGAGCGGTGGCCCGATCGATAATATTTTACAGAATTTTAAAGTTAGCACAAGCATGATAACTTGTCATATTAAACAAAAGGAAGATATGATAACCCAAAGGGTTGTTATGGCCACTGGCCCAGTTGAAGCTTTCATGGCTAAGCAATTTGGTGAGTTTTACACTGAAAATGTTTCTAATTTGCAATTAAAAAGCTGTTAAATGACTGTCTCAAAAAAAAATGATGAAGAAACATTTGATTGCTACTTCTGTTAGCAATTTAGGAGAAAAAAATCTATCAAAGATAGAATAGACAGTTTCAAAAAAATGAGCTAAATGTTTTAAAGGAAGTTTTATGGTCCCTAAAAGTATAAATTATAGTTTCTTTGTGTTAATTCATAATACAGATGGATGATTCATATCATTTTGATTCTAAGTAACATTAAAAATTATCTCTCTAAATTTTAGAAAGTTCAAAAAAGCTGAATTTCTTTAACTGACTACTATCACAAGTCGAAATGTTTAATTTTCGGTAAATCAACCACAAAAGGACAAAAAATGATTGCAATGGTGAAGTCATTGGTGGAACCACTTGCATACGATTTCACGTTAAGTGATGAAGATAAAGCTTTGGCAGCAACAATTGATGCTGCTGAGGTTTAAAATTAAAACTTAATTTCCTTTTTATGTGAGTAGAGTAGTTCTTCACATTTAAATTGAAATATCAATTTTCTCAAGTAGTTTGAGGGCTAATTGAGAGTTAGAATCTTCGCTTATTTGCACTTTCTTTTCTTGGATGCTTAATGAGGAATCAGTTCCGAGTACTAAGATATTATGAAAAACTATTTTACATGAATAATTCTTAGGAAAATTCGAACATTACTACCAACAGTTATTTACAAATAATAGCACAGTCGAGATTTACAGGTGTAATTAATCTCGGAACTTCATCCTGTCGTAGTGGTTTATAATGATTCTTGCAGTGTATAATACACGGAACATGCGACACCTTTAATTAAATATTTATTTAAGAGCCTACAAAAACGTGATGAAATGCTCAATAAAGAACCAGACGAAACAAAGGAAAGTGAAGCAATTAAAATGCAAAAGTCGGTGCTACCGGCTTGGAATAAATTGAAATCAAAAGTGAAATTTGTTTTGCCAGGAAACATTTTTTTTTTTGAAATCTTTTATTTAAAGATTCCTTAAAATAAATTGAAAAATAATTGGAATGTTTTATGTTATGAAATACAAAGTAGTCTATGGAATAAGACGAAAATATTTCCATTCTGTGTAACAGTACCATTACCATAATGGCAGTGAATTAAAACTAATTTTGAAATGAGACACTTTTAATTTTGAAATTGATAGCTATCTAAATTGTTATCAATACGTGTCCACTACCAATGTAACGAAGTTTTCGACAAAGGAGTTAAAAAATGCCACGAAACATTCCGCGATATGAAGGTATATATATATAATTTTATCTAAAAATTTTTAAGAAATTTCTTAGATTTTCACTTAAATTTAATAAAAATATTTTATCAGAAAACAAACAATTTTAGAAAAAATGAAGCTAATTTGAAAATTGAAAGTTTTTGGGAAGCAAAGCTTATTTTATCATAAACTAGCGATTTTTATCCACCTGTGTTAAAAACTAACCAACTGCTTAGAACAAATGTTATACTATTCTTTGGTTTCTGCCAATCTTCAAAGGAAAAATTTGTGATAAATTTGATACGCTTCAAATTTGTCAAGTTTCGAAGAAGGTTTTCGCTTTCTTTTCCTTTTTTGATCTTGTAAAGTCTTCTCGTATTCTTTTGAATGGCAGTTAATGAGTAGAAAAAGTTTCATTTATATTTTCTGATGGAAATAAAATATCTGCAAAAAAAGGTACAATTTGCTCTAATCATTGCTTTAATCGAAATCAGTTGTTGTTAATAGAAAAAACGAACGAATTTCGATATAAGCAGTTGATATTAATTAAAGGTAACTGAAGCAATCACGTTTTGTGATCAAATGACGAATCAAGTGTTATCAAGGACTAAAAATTTAGACAGCGATATAACAGATGCGTACAATTTGACGGAAGATATTATGGATCACTTACGTGTTAATGTAAAATATTTTTGCTATTTTTTGATGTTTACACAAAATTTCAAATGATCAATAAAAAAAAAAAAACATTTTCAGATGCATTACCGTGCAGTTGTTGAACCACGAAATGTGCGAATATATGGGATAAAAGAAGTAAAATATCGGATCGCTCAAAATTTCCGCTTGTTAAAAGTAATAGTAAAAGAGAATTTGATAGTGTCATTTGTGCTAATAATAATTTCCTAATTAAAATTTTCAATAACTGATGATACCGTACTCTTGCCATGGAAAATATGATGAACGAAAAATTTTTGACAGTATGAATTATTAGATTTTGTCAGCCTTCAGATACAATTGAAGTATGGCATTATCTGCTCTAACTAATTTTGTAATTTCGCTTCGTATTTAAAGTAAGAATCGCTGAAGAGTTAGTATGAAAGTTATGAAGTGGTGACGGAAATAACTTAGCAAAAAGTTATAAATATGGCAATATTGTAGATTATACTGATAACTCTGAAACAAATTTTGGGTTGCTTGTTTGTTCTTATGATTTATACAATATTTCGTGATTCCGTTAAACTGATAAGGAATTATCTTAATGATATCGACTTCGGCAATGTTTATTTGACACCTTACTTTTGGCACATTGATCGTAAACGTGAAAATGAGGGAAAAATATTTTTGCATCCGTTAAGTAAAGCTGAAATGCGTGCGAATAATCTGATGGCACCAATCTCGTAAGTTTTCTCGGAAAATTTTTTTAGCAAACAATTTCAGCCGATGTAAGTGCTTCGATTTGACCTTCAACAGGTTAATTTTCGCTTTCTAAGCGAAAATTCTTCATTTCAGGCCACCGACAAAGGCGGAAATACGCGCTTCATGGTTGCCACTTGCCAAATTCACCTTCTTATTCGTCACTGCTAGTTTTGTTGTCTTTGTTGACTTCGTCTTCTACAAAGTAGTTTATAATGTAAGTTGTGAGTTGGAATTGCTGTCTCTATGAAATTAGACGTAAGGAATTAATTGTCATCATGAAATTAATCTCTTCAACTATTTGTTAATCAGACACTTTGTATCATCTCATTTAGTGTGCTTTTAGGTTTCTAAATATACATCAAAATCAGTGACAAGCCAAAGTCACCAATTCTTCAGCTTTAAGGTATACTTTTAAAAGTTTGTGGAAGAATTGCAGACGGAAGAATTCTTCTAAAATTATTTATCACAAAACGGATGAATTCATAGATTTTTTTTTTAAATCAACAAATTAGTGATGTGATATCACTCTTGCTAAAAACGGTTGTACAAAAAAGAAGTTCCAGATTGATGGTACAGGATTTGTTGCTGATCTGGTGAATGAAATGCTCGCATTTGATTTCAAAAAGCATATCAATCTAACGATATCGCTGGAGAAATGCATTTTTAACCCGGCAAAGCCAAATTGGCTATATGCCGTAAAATACATTTACTTCCCGCTTGTTATTATGCTTATTCTTCAGGTAAAAATTAAAAATCTTTTACAGAGTGGAAAAGTCAATGCAGTTTGAACTGAAGCGACCTTGAATCCACTGATTTAGTCTTGATAGAACAAAATTCAGTGGAAATAATATTAAGCTGAAATTCTATAAATTTTCCTTGTAACAAGTTGGTATAATACTAATTACTCGATACTTCACGTTGGGAAACTCTTCAAAATCTTTCTTCAGAAAACTCCAATATCTGACGTTGTGAGACAAGTCCATAATTTTAGGTTATATTTGGTTATGTAATCAAACGTATCACACTTTTTTGCATAATTGGAAATATTTTTCGAAAGCGTGACAAGGCACGTATCATACATCTTTACAATAAGATGCTATTTGTACGTATAAACGGTCGAAAATTAGCACGAGCAAGAATTCGTTTCCAGGTTCAGCGCAAAATATTGCAACGTGAAGAAATCCGGAAGAAAAGGTAATCTTATGGCTAAAGATGCTGCATTCTGCAGAAAGATTTAACAAAAATTTTCAGAGGTGCTTTATTTTCTAGTCTAAATATTATAGGATATGATCATTCGTAAAATTTTTTCTGTTTAAAAAAGTTTCCACAGATATCACTGAAAAAATTCAACGTAGAAGAAAACTGAATCTTAAATGATAGAGCCTTCTACTTTAGCAAATTATTTGCCGATACAATAGTGGAGGAAATGATAGATTTCCTGTTCAAAACCGGAATGTGCTTGATGTGTGAAGTAAAAGACCGTAAAAGAAATTTGTTCAAATGTTCGAACTGCCCAGCTACTTATTGTATCGTATGCTACCAAGAAAATAGCAGAATATGTTATGCCTGCTTAGTTAGTGCTGGATATGTTTTGAATTTGAAAATTTTTATTAAGGAAATTAAGAATTGATATGCTTCATAAAGTATTAAAGTAATTGTGTTACATGTGAGAAAGGGACATAATATTAATCACTGACTCATTTAATTCTTTCTTTGATAGAAAAAGGAAATAAGCAAAATTACTTTCCATCTTAATACCTTACTTTCAAATCCCGCTTTTTTTATCAGTTAAAATATAATTTTGACGTAATGTCCCTCTCTCGAAATTTGTCTTTTTTACTTTTTCCAGTACATCACATCTTCGCAATTAATTCGCCTAATCCAAAACAGCTCTATGTTACATTTACTACAAGTGAATCTGACATCTCCACAAATCTGAGGCTAAACGAATCCTTCAGTTTCTCAGATTCCAGAATTCAAGTTCGTGATAGTGGCGCTTCTAACGGGGGTGATTAGGCATATGTAAATTCCTTATACGGACTTATGACCTATGTCTTCAAGATAGTAAATCGAAGGACCCGTTTAATTTAATATGCAGATTTTCAAATTTCAGGCAAAAGAAGGTGTTGTAACGTCAACCAAGACACAATTTTTTCCAGAATATGTGGTAAACGAAACGTAAGAAAGTTCTTAGACCAAATGAACGATAAACAATTATATAAAAAATTGTTTTTGATCTTGTTTATTAACATTCATATATTTTATTGCTTTCATGTATTAATAAATTAATTGTTGGAAAATAAGACGATAAACAAAAGATATGTAAGATATAAAGTTAAATTTCGAGGTTCCTCGAAAAAATATTGCATGTAAAAGGTGCTGATTTGAAGAAATTCTCACCAATCAATAATTAAATTAATTTTGCTTAAGGCTATTTATTTTTCAAGTAATAAATCAAATTGGAAAATACGAAACAAATCCGAATTAGCAAATCATTAAAAGTTTGCTTAAATTATGCCTTACTAAATGTATATTTACTTTAAAATAACTGTTCTTTAATTTGTCCCTAATAATTAAGGTCTATTTTGAACCATTTTTACTTTAGGCACCACTTAGCATGAAAGACGAGCATTCCTAGCAGCCTATTTCAGTCTTAAAATAGTATTTTAACAAATGTGCCACTATTTTTAATATATATATTTTTAACAAATGTAACTAAATTAAAAGTTTGTCTTGATATAGTGATTTATTATTATTACTATATATTATTATTTATTATTATTATCGTTATTGTTATTATTATTTATTTATTTATTAATTATTATTATTATTAATTATTATTATCATTATTAATTATTATTATTTATTATTATTATTATTATTATTATTATTTATTATTTAAAGAAGAAATGGCAAACAGAAGCACAGAATCGAAAAGGAACGGATAGGCAAGCAATCCGATATAATTAATTTTTTGTTGCTGAAGACCTTTTGAAGAAACGGTAGCGATGTTTTCTGTTTTTCGTTTATTTGGCGAGATAGCATTTATTGCAAATGTAATGGCTGAGAATGATACGACGATATTAACCATAGCACCGAATTCGTTATCATCATGGGAATACGAAGATTTTATAGTCCAGCATTACAAACAACGCTTAATTAAGCCGATGAAGGTATTTCTAATTAAATTGATTTGGATTATTATCTGAAAAAATTCATTTCAACTAGTTAGATTAAGGATATTTCTGAATAATTTTAAATTAAGAATTTAAGACTGCCTTACAAACTTAATTTCAAAGGAGAATAATCTCTCATTAACAAAGATATCTTTTACTTTTCAAAAAAAAGGTCATATTTAAAACTTTCTGTGTTCTCTTAGGATTTTAAATTATTTGACGGAGACTTGGATTCAAAATTAAAAAATGTTATAATTAAAACGAACGATGACAACAATGGTCTTATCAAATATCGGACACTAATTATAGGTGTTAAAGGTAAATAATTTTGAGTGGATCAATATTTCAGAAGATATAATTAGTAGTTAGAAATGGATATAATAAAATAATAAAAGATATAAAAAAATAAAAATCTTTCATTACAATAAACGATTCCTCGAAAATATGCAATGTTTGAGAATAACGAATGGGACTATCTTTTTTTTTTCAAGGTAAAATGTCCGGAACTTTCGAGAATTGTCGAAATTGAAATTATTTCATTTTTCAAACATTTCATATTGATTTCATATTGAAGTCTCATCACATAATTTGTAAAAAAAAATCTAATTTTAAACTTGGCATCCTCCGATACGACCATGTCCTGTTATCAGTTCCAATTCAAATGGTTATTTTCAATTTTTGACGTATCACAAGATGATCTCCACCTTATTACGACAATTCTTGATTTAAACATTCCGAATTGGAAGAATTTACGAATTTATATCAATGATACTGAAATATTAGCAACAGCTCATGAAAACTTTGATTTAAGTAAAAAAATGTTAGAATGGATGATGAATAAGACGGAAGAAGCAGTAATCCAAGTAATTTTTATTATAATTCTGATTTAAAAATAAGTATATAATTAAAAAAAACAAATTCTTTTAGAATTAAACTAAGTTAAAATAATTCTAAGAAATTAATTAAAAGATTTTTTTTCATTTTTTCTTGAATTTGGAGCTTCTGCTGAAGCTCAAATGTTAAACTTTATCAGAAACTTATAGCTGCAATGCATCGATCAATGCCCAGAATCAGTTCAGCCAATTTTATTCACGGAACTGGAAATACGGAAAGACTTTCGTCAAAAACGTGGGATCCGAAGGGATGAAGATTGTTCAAATCGGAAGTGTTGCCTTAAGACACGGTATTTCCAGTTTCGAAATAGCGGATACGAGCATATAGCAGCACCTGACGGGTATTCCGATTTGATTATTTTTGTTTCGTTATCAACGGAATAAGTGCCATCGATGTCTGATTAGCTATAAGACAAATTAATTATTTTCAACTCGAAATCACTAATTAATTGATTCTTTGATGTTTTTCATTGCATCTAACTACTTCCAGATTCACAAAGGCTCTAAATTTAGATTTCTGATGAATTTCTGTGAAGGGATCTGTGATCAAACGCTTATTCCAGCTACTAACGATCGCAATGCTTTAATACAGGCAATTAAAATTTCAAATTTACGTTTTAATCCATTCAAAAACAAATGGGTTTGCTGTGTACCGACCAAATTTACATCTGTGAATGTAAGTACTACGAAATAATCAAAATCCTTCTAATGAATATTTTACTAATTAAACTAAAAGTTTAATTTAACTGCGGGTTATCATACAATACGCAACATTACTTTTTATTAAATAGAACGTCTGAAATATTTTTTTCAGATTACTGAACGTTACAGCAAAGGTAAACAACGATCGTTTCATTTAAAAAATGTCAAAGTTGTGGAATGTGGTTGCGTGATCTGATTAACAATTAACGTGACCTGATCGATACATCGCTTTTGTCGCACTGAATATTGCTTGTTTTTATTTTTTCTACGTACACTATATATGCTGGACATAAAATTTATTGGAAAATATTCGAAAATATGTAAATGTATTCAAAAATTTTGTCTGATGTCGTTACACTTCAAGCTAATAACCACTGAGATTTCAGGATATGCAAAAAAAAGATGAGACTGATTGATATCCAGTTTCTCCAAATCCTTTGGAATCTTAGCTTGCTTATCTTAACAATTTTCTAATAAATTAAAGTGCAGTCAACAAATCACTTCAATTATTTTTTTTGCTTTTCTTTTTTAAATAAACAACAAAAAAATGAATGAAAATGCAAGCAAACATTTGACTGCAGCTTATATTGAACCATCAGTTTACTAATAAATATAGAATTATTTTCTTATCACTTCAATCTGAAACAATACATTTTTCCATTGAGAAAGAGAAGTACCAATTTATTCAGTAACAACTTTCACATAATGACATTTAAATTGACAACTGTGTCCACGTATGGTAAAAAATGAAAGGAAACTCTTCTCCTTGTTTAAATTCAGGAACCTGTTTTCTTTTTTTTATATATAAAACTTTTGAAGTGTATGAGTTCCATGATTACAAAGCGCTTTCAATTCTTTTCATTAATTATTTGATTAATAGAACTTTTTTCAATGAAATTTTTCAATTGAATAATATCGATACTAATGTCATCATCAGATTACTTATTTCTAAAAGAATAAGTTGCTTCCGTTCAGTTCCTCATCATAATAATAGTTTATGCATACAGCTGCATATCGGACTTTTTAGAATGAAGGAAAATTTCCATCTTCTTTAAATTCTTAAATTCCACGTCTTGAGATCAATTTTAAGCACTTATTGTTGCTGCGCCCATTCTTCCATTAGCAATTTTTTTCTAATTCAAAGACAAAGAAGTGAATTTAATTTGGATAAAGGTGGTGATAAGAATGATAATATTTACCTATGAATAATCTAGCAATGATAAATATGGCATAGTAATAAAATATACCTCATATTTTCATCAACATGGTTCTTAAAAGATTATAATCAAACACTTAGCAATATTTCCGTGAAGTGTTGACAAATACAAAAGAAAGATTTATGTGCCATATTGTTAAGTAAAAAATGATACACAGAAAAACTAGAATAGATAGTATCACATGAAAGTATAATGATAAATTTACTCAAAAAGGGTGATGAAACCGGAAAAAAACCAAGTGTAAGTTAAATAAATATTAAAAACGAGCACTTTCAATGAATGACCTACATAATGAACTTTTTTATTTTTTTTTTAGTTCTGAAGTATTGTACTGATACTTTATTCATTGTTTCTATTTAAATAGATGGCAGAAATTCATTATCGTTCAAATCAGAAATTAACAAACTTTTGGTACTGACTACATATTATTTTGCTAATTCAATTTTTAAAGTAAGTCTTGAAGAAAAAATAGCCAGTATAGATTATTAATTATTATTAGTTAACGTTAATAGTATATGGTGGGTTAGTAAAATTTTATCCAACAACCTCATTATATTCATACTAAACTGTCAGTCTACAAAAACTTTAGCCAATAGGTTAATTAATATTAACAGTGACCAAAGGAAATGAAATATCATCACAGTTTCATTCCACTAATTAAATAATTCTTCTCTTGAAGAATTGATTTTTTTTAAAATCATTACATATTTAATTAAATGCAAACTATTTCATTCCAAATATTATTGTTATTCACATTTTATAAGCAACTGGATTGTGCTAAAATTTTGGTTTATTCATTTCTTATTGGACACAGCCATATGGAATATTTTGGTCGATTCGCTGAAATACTTGTTGATGCCGGTCATGATGGTCTGTTGATTAAGATTTCATTAATTTTTTTCTGTAAACGACTTAATTCACTTTTTATTATCATTTCAAATTTTTCAGATTTTTTCTATGACAAATTTTACAAAGTTGAACGTTAGAAGTAAAATAGACTTGACTATATATTTCACTGTAATTAATAATAGGAATAATACTTTCAGACTATTCTACTGACAGGATACAATCTTAAAATGATAGAAGTGGACAGAGTTGGCGAAAGTAATGCGATTGCAGAAACATACATTTCAACCATTTTTCAAAATAGATACAAAAAAGGCCTGGGAAGGACATGGATTTATTAATACAATAGACGTAACTACTAATTATACTACTGACAAATAATGGATTATAAATTTATCGAAAATCGAATTTGATGTCGAGAAATAAATTTAGAAAAAATTCAATTTTTTACGAACCCTTTGAGAAGAGAAAAAACCGTCTTGTTATTAATTTAATGAGTTATTGAATAAATAAATAAATAAGTAAATAAATAATTTATATATATATTATTAAATTATTGTGTATTATATATATTATATATATATAATATATATATAATTATATAATATATATTATATATATATATAATATAATATATATATATATATATATATATATATATATATATTTAATTATATATTTGTTATTATTATATATATATAATAATAATAAATATATAATTATATATAATAATTTTTATAATAAAAAAAAATATATAATATATATTATATATATTTTTATATATTATTATTATTATATATAATAATAATAAATATATAGTTATATTTTTTTAACATATGTCCAAAATTATTGTGTATTATATACATATATATATATAATAATTATATATATATAATAGATATATATAATAATATATATATAATTGCGGATTTTCAAAGGAGCCGAAGATACTGCGAGTCGTTTATGTGAAGGCAAGTACGAAAGTATATTCACGAGTTTCTTTGCTAGAATACAGAAATTCAATTACTTTTATTAATTAATGGACATATGTTAGTGTCGAAGAGCTGTTGATTTGTTCATTATAACCTTCAAGAATCCTACGACTAATCTCGTGGTCGATTTCCAGAGCCGTTGGTGGATGAAAACTTCATCAAGTAGCTAAGAGCTGAAAAATTTGAATTCGATATTTGTGAACTATTCGCTCGGTGCGCTTATGCATTATTTGGAAAAATTGATATCGACAATTACGTGACAGGCTTATTGTTCAATATTCAGGAAGGTATGACAGATCCGGTTGGAGTTAGTAACAATCCAAGTTTTGTGCCGGGTAAGTAATATTCAGAAGTAGATTTCTTATTCTCTTCAAGATAACTTCGTTTTCTACCCTATAAAATTCATTACTTGGAAACATATTGTTTTAATTAAGTCTTTTGACCAATTATTTTCCATTAATTCATCTGCAAAAATAATAGTTTTTGCAGCATCTAATCTGAAGTTAATCTAATTCGTTTCCTTTTTTAAAAATCACTTTCGTAGAAGAAAATGTATATTTTGTAGAAGAAAACTTTCAGATTCAATCAAATCAACTGCAGCATCATACAGTAATTTTCGGGAAACGATGAGTTATAGAGGACGATTTTTTAATTTCTTTTTTTACATTGGGATGCAGCTTTCTACACACTTAATAATGATTCAGAAGGAAAGGAAAATTCAGAAATTGTCACCAAAATATAATACATTAATGGTTTCTACTACTTGTATCATTTAGCATTTACTTCTGCACTTTCAACACCGAACTCTTATAGAAATTTTCTCAATTTTCACTAAATGAGCATAATTAATTTCTTGTTATTACATTCTATTCTCTGAACATTCATTGATGCCTAATAAGAGGCAGTTATAGAGTTATTCTTGTCTGCTGCATCTTTTTGCTGGCTCATTTTAATATTTAATTTAGGAGGCCATAAGCCAGACATCATTCCTATTCGTCAACTCAGATGAAATCCTTGATTTCCCTCGACTTATAAGTCAAAAAATTATTTTTATCGGTGGAATTGCTAGACGGCTGCGAAACCGCTAGAGAATGTAAGTTAAAAAAAAAAAACTGAAAATTAAATTTCCCAGTAGCATAGCCTCTTCCTATTATTAAACAGACTCATTACTTTTTTACAACAAAACCATTCGACATCAAGTATTGATGTTCCTTCAGTAACATATTGTGTAATCGATATATTTTTCATTTGACCTTTTGGAAGGTTTTTGACCTTTTCTTTAAAAGGAATATCAATTGATGATGAACAAAGCAACGGATGGTGCCGTGCTGATTTCCTTTGCTTCAATTGCTAAAAGTTCAGAAATAAGTTTACATTTAAAAGAAGCATTCGTTCATGTCTTCAAATCTATGCCAAATGCACGCATACTTTTAACTTTCGCAAGTTTCATACTACCATTGATAAAAATCAATTATTTTTCTCGTCACAAATAATTGCTAATAGAATTTTCTTGCAAAAATTCTCGGATTTTTAATATTAAAACTTTTTTCGTTAATATGCTAATTAATTGTTGAAATTTCTGATTTGAAAAAAAAAAAGTTGAAAACTTTTAATGTTTGTTAGCCTAACCATAACCAACTTAACTCAATCATTAGAATAAAATTACTTCTATAAAATGAATAGCCAAATAATTAGTACGGTGATCGCAAGTACGTGATATGTGACTAATTTGCTAACTTTAAACTTTCTGGAAATAGATTGTGTAACAGATTGCTTGTTTTTAAAATGTTTTAATTTTAGTGAGCAGCTTTAAATTTTTTTTAAAATATAATGCTTGAATTAGGTCTTGTGCAGATTAAATTCACTTGGAAAAATGACGATGAAAAGGATGTTACGATAATAGCACCGAATGTCATCAAATAAAGTTGGGTTCCACAGAATGACTTATTGCGTGAGTTAGCATATTTTTTTTGAGGTTACACTTGCTCATAAATGAAATTGTTCTGTTAAAAATTGTTTGCGGATAAAAAAACATGACTGATCAGTGGAATCTAACAGTCAGCAACCTTTGAATCAGTTAACTTTTAGATTATGCCGAGCTACTGAAATATGAGAGAATCTGAATCCGAGATCTCCACACGATGAAAAGACTACAGCAAACTAATTTTGGATCGTCCAAATCTTCGGACATTTATAACACATTGCGGTCTGAACAGTTTGATAGAAAGTGTTTACGCTGGACTTCCAGTGATTTGCGTACCATTATTTGGTGATCAGCTGCGGAATGCCAAAATCATAGAAAATCGCGGAGTAGGTATAAATCTAAATACGATGACACTGAACTCAAAAATTTTGTTAACAAGCCCCTCAAGATGTTCTTGACAATGATAAGTTCAAGTTTCATTTCGGTTTGAGGTTGTGCTGTCGAGGGTGCTTCAGAGTTATTATAATTAACTGATTGAACTTAATAAAGACAAGTAGACAAAAGTTTATACTAAAGATCACTCACTTATCTAAGCATTTTACGCCGTTATATTGTTTTTTTTTTAAGAAAAACTTTTCATTTTCAGATACCGAAAATCGGTAGAAAATTGAAACAAATGATAACTGAAAAGCTGTTTACGCAACGTGAACTTTTTCTGCGTAACGTCGAATTTGCTCTCAAATGCGATCCTTTAAGACATTTAGATATTGCTAGCAATAATTTGAATATTTTCCAGTATTATTCACTCGACATTATTATACCTTTATTTGTTTTTTTCCTTATTGCTAATATTTCTTTTAATAAAATTTGCGATAATAATTTTTAAAGAACTTTCCAAAAAAGCACATAAATTGGAAATTAAACAGAACTGAAAAAGTTAATGGAGAAGGGCTGTTCTTCAAATCTTAAAGAGTTTCCAAATCTCTTAAAAAATCAAAAGTTGACTCTCACTCAGTGAAAGCTGTACTTGCAAGAGGATGGATTACTTGTTAACTATTTCACTGGGGTATCTTTATATATCATGTGTATAAATTATCATATGTATATGTATAAATATGTATAAATTTAATTATCCTCTTTGCTCTTGATAATTAATTGTTTTTTTAAAAACTGATAAAATTTGTGTTATGCACAAACTAGAAGTAATTGATATAAAGCAATTTCTTAAGTTTAACACTTACTTCAGTTGATAGACTCGATAATAAAGAAAAGTTACGTGAAGAATTAAAAGTATTCCTTGACAAATAAATCTCTGGAAGCTTGAAGCATGTCACTACTGCCACTTACTAATCGATGATATTGTGTCTCTAACACGCGAAGCAGAATCTATTTGTTTCTATCTTGTTAGGATCTATGAATAATTAATTAATTGTCGGCAGTTTTAATTGGATTGTTAAATATTTAGATAGTGATTGAATTTTTGTCTTCTCCCAAAGAATTTTCTGGTAATCTTAGGCAAGTAGAGGAAATAGGGAATTAATTAAATGGAAAAATAAAATCCATTTTGAGCTCTTTGTTTTCTCAAATAATCTGTGAATGAAGCTGGATCTATGGGAAAAAAATTCACTAAGAAGTGTTCTCAGACAATTACTTCTTTTTAATTATATTCTTAGTCTACTTAATCCGATGTTAAAGTTGCATTGTCTACAATAAAAATATTAATGTTTTATTGAAAGAAAAATTTTTTTAGGTTCTTTCAGAAAAGAAATTATTTTCCGGACGTTAATTAAGAATATCTCTAATAATCTGAACTGAACAATTCACATCGACTTTTAGACCTTGTTAATGTAACTTACTAAAAGACTAGTATGTTTTGTTGATTAATCGGGTTGAAGTATACTTGAGGCTTAATCGACCCTACAAGGGCACTATCACCAGCAGTTTGTTTACTTCTAAGGCCATTTCCTTATTGTCCTTGTTTGATTCCTTGTTGCAAATTGGATGAATACAAAAGCACTGAGTACGGAAATGGAAGACGTATAATGGGATGGCAAGGAGTGGACCGGTGGATCGAGGAAACCTGGGGACACTAACATTATAATAGCTGTGGGGTGGAAGAGGACGGACGGGGTGACAATAAATAGTTTAAAGAAATACTTTTCGCCTTTTAACTACTTTTGATAATTAACGGGTTTTATAATCTAGCCAGTTCTGTTAATAATTTCTTTAAATTTAAGTCTACATATTTTAATTCGCTGAATTCCTACCTTTTGTTTTTTGGTCAGTTAGCAGCAAGATTAGATAATTAATTTACTATAAAAATAATTAATGCATAGCAAAAGATAGCAACTTTGACAACTATGCAGATAAGGATCACATATGAATAAAGAAAGCAAACCAAACCAATAAAACAATTTGCGATTCTCGTATGTGAATTAACCGACTACTCAATCTTGAAATTGATGAGTAAACAATTGCCGCGTTATCTTCTTTTAATTATTTTCATTAGTCGAATTTATTTTTATATTATTTCTTTATCGTTCCTTCGCAAAGATTCCCAGAAAAAAAAAAGAAAAATTCTCGGAGAATTATCTCACATTTGTTGAAATCAAGTCTAAAATAATACTATTATGTTCATCGCTCCTCAAGATATAATATCTTATCAAATTCCTAAACGACCTTGAAAAAAAAAGAAAAAATATTTTCTGCTTTGCAGAAGTTCCTGAATGCAATGATCTCACTGTCACTTTGATTTTATTAATTTACAAATAGTTTTAAATACTAAATGATTGTATTATTTAAAAGAATATTCTCAAAAATCAAAAGATGAGGTTCTTTTGTGAGTAAAAAAAGTGTACCATTTACGAGTGTTTAACGTAAGTGATTATAAGGGTGCTTATTATAGTAATAATTTTAGCATGCATAATAGGGCGTTGAAGAGGAGAGATGATTGAACCATATTTAGGTTATACACATTTGATAGCCTTCTTTTCATATTTTTGAATTTGTCGAATTCTAGTGCAGGCATATAGTTTTAGTCTTAATTTTGAACACTTGTTACAAGGTAGTGAATGAGTTGAGGAAAAAATTTAAATATAATCTATAAATTCATGATTAGAACAGTCTAACGAAATTGCAAATATCAAAATGATGCTAAGATATGCATCGTTTATGCGTCACAGTTTCGCATCTGTGAGATTTGCCTACACAGGTAGTGAGTGAAACGGAACTTTTTTAACGATCTTGAACTGATTCTTCTCCTGTATCGAGTAAGGAGAAGCAAATTTATTCCATATCTCTGAGTGGAAACTTCACCATTCACTACAAATAACAGAAGCATACAAATCTTTCTTTCCTCAGAGATTCAATCATTTCGCTGGATACGAACATTTCCCTTGTTACCTGATTAAAAACATTCTATCACTTTTTCCCTTCATTTCTTCGTTTAATAGAACTTTATGTTAACTGAGTGATAGGGATTTTCTTCTGCGATATCAGTGATTTGTCTTTAAGTGTCCTATCAATTCAAGTGAATGAATTTCATTAACAAGTGCCTCGATATTGCTATCACCCTTGCATCATTTTCATTTTCAAATTACAAACGATCATTCTTTAAACTAATATAGTAACAAAAGAATAAAATGTTACAAAATGATTATTTTAGTGATTTCAGCAATGCTTTCGAGCTAATTCCTAGACAAGATTTAACGACTTTTCTGACTACAAACTTCGAAAAAGACTAGGCTACTGACATGCAATTGATTCGTTGAACATTGGCTAAACTTCTAAAGAGATTGCGAATCGGCTTCAGTCCGTCAGTTGTCGTAATTTATCGGCATTTTAAAATAATTTAGAAGTTCGCTAAAAAATACTGTGAACGTTTTTTTTTTTTTTAAAAAATATTCAAAAGGTCTGAAATCAAATATGAAAGATTTTTCGGATCTGTTGTAAAATTTTATAAACATTCCTCCTTAGTATTCTTAATTTCTTGCAGAGTAGTGATGAATAACATCGTTGCTGATTAATATATCGATTATGATAAGTGTTGTCGTTATGACTAAAATCGGTCTATTGTAAATATACCTCTATCATTATCTGCTAGATTTCACCAACGTAATTTATTTGAACTTAGTATTCCTAAAGTTGTTTTTAACTCCCTCCAATCGTTCGCAATACCTTCGATGTAATGAAAATTACATTTTAAGTAGAGCATTCCACAAATAGTTATGTTTCAAATAAGATATCGTCAGAAATGTGACATCTTCAATAGTTAATTGTAATTTCGAGATATCAATGAATAACACTCAGCAATGATTTTATCACTGTTTTAGGTACACATATCATTTCGGAGAGATATCTTTGAAATACAAAAAGAGGTTAACCGCGCAACTGTTGCACAAGGAAACTTATCATTTCTTGTTATCAATATATCTCATTTTGATCACCTTCCTGTTCTTATTATTTACTGATAACTGTCAACAAGACCAATATAGAAACGTAACAGATCAGTTTGGATACAATTAAATCACTTAGTATCTGTCTGCCCTTATTTGACGGTCTGTCTCTATGTTTTAACGTATATCGGCTGTAATGAACAGCGCTGTGAACGGTCGACTTCCTAATTTTCTAATTATAATGTTTGCAATTAATTCCATTGCCTACTCATATTCAATGCCACGACAAAAATCTTATCACCAGGTATTTATTACTTATTTTGACTGCATTTATTAATTAATTAGCCCAACCTTATACCGAGCAATAATTATGATCTTCAAAGCAGTAATCAATTTAAAATTCAATAATCAATACTTTTTTGAAGGTTTCTGTTTATTTGTTAATGATTTATGAGACCAGAAAATATCTTTTCGAAGTTTTATTCTTAACTTATTTTTGTTCTGGAAATTTCATTTTCCACATCATATGAAACAATTGTTGTCATTTACTACTTGATGGAAAAAGTCTTTCAAGTAGATGATGCTAGCTTCTTTTTTTGTAATTTTTTATAGATCTCTTCTTTCTAATGTTAAAATAAGATTACTGTAAAAATCTAACAAGAATATATTTATGAGATGTAGCCAATAAAACTACAAGTTAGAATGTATTATAAAATTTCAGATAATATAACATGATCACGTGATCTTTGAATCCTAGAGGTATCCACGGATTTTAAAAAATGAAATTAATCATCATTAAATCATAAGCATAGGTAAAATATGGATTACTTGGGAAAAAAAAGCATTAGTATAATTCGAATTTTTCATTCCTTTTCATGCACCATTTACAATTTATTCGAAAAAAAAAAGAATAAATTTGTGGAAGTACCACACAAAATTTGCAATCGGCATCCTTATATTGTTCTATTTGAAGATTTTTTGAAATGAATGAAGATTTCTGAAGGACATCAATCTCCGACCTTTTGTCCTTTATTGCGCATTTTATAAATGTTTGACAACAAAATGATATGCTTCGTTTGTTATTATTTATTGGGAAATTATAGTTAGAACCAAAGTTTTATTGAAGTGCCGTCTTTTTTGTATAATATAATGTTGAATAAATATGAAATGACTCATTAATTTCGACAACATTTTCAATATAAAACTACCCTATAATATTGCTTTTCTACAACTNTAAAGTTTTATTGAAGTGCCGTCTTTTTTGTATAATATAATGTTGAATAAATTTGAAATGACTCATTAATTTCGACAACATTTTCAATATAAAACTACCCTATAATATTGCTTTTCTACAACTTGCACCTTTTTTTTTGTAAAAAAAAAGAAAAGTGAAGTGTTGTAAATATTATTGCAAATTTTATAATTTTTACTGGCGAGTATTTTATAGCTTGATTTAATTGCAAAACGTTGTTTTCGTACAGTATGCAAAGACTGGATACATGAATGTCATTGGTTCTGTGATCTGGCAAAAGGCAAGGTTCGTTTTATTTTATTAAATGCTAGGAAAATAATCCCAGATTAAAACTTTTAAAACATTCTCGTTCTAATTTCCTTCCTCATTCAGTTTTCACTAATTCTACTTAAAATGTTATTTATTAAATAATTTAAAAATTAATAATTTCAGCCATTATATGATCGATGCATGGAATGCTTAAGTTGGCGAGGACGACATTGCTACGAATGTTTCGATCTTTGATGATACCTTCCTTTTTATGTACATACTATGATACTTGTAGATATAATTAGCGAACATATCATTCATGCATAAAACTTCAATAATTATTTCTTAGAAACCAAATATTTGGAAATATTTTTAATATTTCGAAGTTTTAGTTGATAATCCTATGGATTAGCATAATTTTCCTTTGAATCAATTCTAACTGAAACATTTTCGGAAAAATTTTGACAACAGTTCATCTTTCATTAATCAGGTCACTTGAATGGAATGTATTAAATTTTCATTATGCGGTTGCTTTGATTCATATTAAAATTTATAATCAAAATATGAACGAACCACTATAATAATTTTAATAATATATATGCCCTTCATATACGTAAAATAAATACGTGATACTTTAATAATTTTTCGATGTCACTGACGTGTTTCCTTTTTTCTTTTTTGGAAAAATTTAAACGATGAATATTTTATAAATTTTTGCTTTGACTAAATTTACGGTTTGTATTTCGACTAGTAATGATAGTATATTTGGCCTTAACAGTTAGCGGATTCTAATTAGCGTCATTGAAGATGCTTCTTAGAAACAGATGCACTTAGAGACATAGGATAGGAATTCTGAATCTTCCGTGAATTTCCGGCAGTAACCCATCTGATATTTGCTTATTTTAAAGATTAAAACTCAATATAAAAGCTAATTTTCAGTGATGCTGTTTCTTTGTAAATATATATGTGCATGCAAGTGTTTTTTTTATGTAAAAAATAAACCCGTAATTAAAAGCCAAACTTTACTCCGAAAATTCTTTAAGAAATACAATAAATTTATTAGTTTCATACTAGTAAAGGTATTCAATAGTTCATCATGACACATGAAACTCTTTGACGCTTTATTAATGATATGATAATGATAAGAAAACTTATTCCAATTAATGAATAATAATGACATGTTAAAGAGTGCTATAATAAGATGTAGTTCGGCTGAGTCTAGTTGGCAATATAATGGGTTCTTATTTGCATTTCGGTATTTTCGTTATATTCATGGATGGAAATTATCACACATTGAAATATTATGTTTGCCCTGCAGAAGATAAGTGATAAAATTTATCTTTAGCATGAAATTGGATTAAATATTTAAGTACGAAAATGTTTATGATAAAAAATCAGTGGAAGAAAAGTTCAGGGAAAATAAGAAGTTTTACAAAATCTTTGCTTCTTATATTAAACTTAATATCATCACAGATATCAAAATTATGATTAGTTAACATTTGGAATGAAAATTTGATTGGCTTATTTAAAGAAACGAAAACTCAAGAATGGTAAGAGTTCCTTTTTCTTTATTAGTGGAATAAGAAAAGTACTTATGAATAAAAAGGTAAGAAGAAGGAGGTAATTACTTAATTAACGCGCGTAATTTTTATATAACGCGAACTGAAATAAAGGAGACACTTCATTTTTGCATTGAACTCAAAGTTGAACGGAGAATGCTTCGGTTTTTCTTATGACTCGCCGACTCTGCTCTTTGCCCTTCATGAAATGAAATTGCTCACATTTCACATTACCTGTTACCTTTTCTCAAGTTGCTGCTTCTTCCAATCTTCAGGTAGTCAAAAACAGAGATAGTATGTCATTTAGTGTGAAACAGAGTGGAGTCACTGCCAGAGAAATGAAAGATTCAAATCAATTCACAGTTTGAAATATCAAACGAATCGGTTGGCTGGCACAGTTGTGACAGTTATTTTTCACTGCCGAACAGTCGCTTCCCACAGTCTCTTCAGAATTTTTCAAATCTCATCCATCTTCCTCTTCCTAATTATAATGCTTTTCACCCTCTTTTTCCTTTTATCTTTTTGAACTTGTAATTTTTGCAAGACATTTAAGGAATGTTATTGGTCCACGTTAAAGTCATTCAGAATTGCTTTCACGTGATACTTATATGAGTGGTTCACGTAAACCTTCTGGCTGTTAAGTGATTCTGCAAGTAGAGAATTCTTTTTTAGATTTTAAATCAAAAAAGTAAATGGATTTCAAAGGTGATTATCAACCATTGCAGGTGCAAGAGGAAATCAAAAAGGTAATTTTTTACTTCTGTTCCTTGCCACAGTCAAGACAGACCTCAACCATGATGTTGTGTCACTGTTGAACGATAATTATTATTATAATCAAGATAATCGTTTGTTTTAGAACTCAACTGAAGCATCTTCAACTCAACAGCATCGTAATGACCGACAAGAAGGCAATGAGAAGCGTCGTTATTCGAAGGATGATCGAAGTAAACGTTTAAAAAAAACTTTCTTTTCAGTTCTTGAATTAGCTCAAGCAGTTCAGCTAGTTCAAACTTCAAGTGTATCAATTTCAGTTGGCTCTGAATTTAAGTATTTCGACAAATGGAGCTTTTTTGTTCAAAGTTTCTACCACTTAAAGTATAAGTGTTGTTTTGCAGAACAAAACGGTATCGAACCTTTACTTCCAAGAGGATACTGAAAATTTATATCCACCAATACATGCTGATTAATTTGATTTTAAAAATGAATTCAGTCTTTGTCGTTGTTATTTTCAAAATTATTTTACATATTATTTGCATGATTAACAAACTAACAAATCGAAATATTTCTGAGTGCTTGATTATTCAGAATTAATAAATTTCTTATTTATTCGTTGACTTTTAATGTCGATTTTTTCTTATCACTTTAATATAGATAAACTTTGAAGTTTATCACTTTGACATGACTGCTAACAGAATGTTTCGCATAATTTTGGTAAGTGAGTTCTTTCAGAACAGCGTTCAAAAATGTTCCAACATTTCGCAGTTGCATTTCCGTTTCGTTGCAATTTTATCACATTGTTATCAGGAAGAAAAATGTCTATGTGAAAAAAGAAAATATGACAAATGATACGTAAATACTTATTAGATATAATTATGAATTTCTTTAGATAGCACTTCCTCATTACTGTAATAAGTACTTGAAAAGGTTAATAAAAAAGAAAAATAATCGATGATACTTTTCCTCAGAATACCATTACAAATAATATTTTTTATTTATATAACAGCAAATTTTACTCGAAAGTACAAATGTATTGCATTTATCATTTGAATATTGTTATTACCATTTTTGGAATACGGTTTTTTTCTTTTTTTAAAAAAAACTTTTTGGTTCCAATCTTAATTTTCGCTTTCAACTTTTTCAAAATATTTCAAATAAATTTTTCCAAGTTCCAACTATAAGTCAAATAGCTTACTTGAAAAAAAAAATGTACGCAAGGAGATTAAAACTTCTTTCAAATGTAGCAAACTAAATGATTAACATTTCAGTTCAGTAATTATGCGCTTCAGAAAGTTGAATAAAACTCCATTTACGGTGATTATTTTAAACTTATTAAATAGTCATATAAATATAGAAGAAGTATAATGATTGCCTTTTATTTTCTGTTTGACATAATTAGTTTTTAGTTTCTTTTGATATTAAAATAAACTTTTCAAGCTAGCAAAGATTTATTCCTGTTATAAATTTTTTTCAAAGTTTTGCAAAAGTTACTGATCAAAGAAAAAAAGCAACTGAATTGGTGGTAGTTCTAATTATTCAAATGTATCATTTGATATGTGCATTACAATAGATAATTAATATTCATAACAATTTATCAGTGAAACGTGATCTGTAAGTTATAGATTGAAGTAAAAAATGTAATAAATAGGCTAAAAAATTATCAATTAACTACTCTTCTGGATTAAATTTCTTGCCTTGGCGCTTGCAATGGTTACAAACAGTTGAAGCTTTATGTTAGTAAAAAGTAAAAAAAGTTGACAAAAAGGCCATAATTTCATGTTGGTAAAAAAAGGCATGAGTTATTTTTGCACTATGACAAGTTTGCATCAGTCATGATAATTCAGAGTGATAGATAAAAAAATTAATCACTGCTAAACATAATAACCATTTCTAGATCAATCAATTTTTTTCCTACAGTTGGCTTCTTTTTCTTGTAGCATCATAGACTTGATCAAAATTTACTAACATTCATAGTTATTGACCATACTGTTTCAGCTTTAGTTCACTTTATTTTTCCACTTCTCTGATGACCGAATGATAAAATTACTGTTGTGATAAGTGAGCAATGCTGTTGAGTTAGTCATAACCAGAATGTACGGAAGTACGAAAAACCACGAGCTTATTATTTATTTAGTGGTGGATAGATTTTTATAGCATGAAATCAAATACGTACAGCGTAGTCATTATTCAGTACCAAATAATAGACGACGAGGAAATCGGTCCACGTTATAAACTTTTTCTCTTATAAAACTGATCATTCATTTTTCACATTTTAGTTAACATAATGTTCATTTCTTTAAATAAAATTATTTTCCAAAAAGGAATTCGAAAAGTACACTTTTTGGCTAGAAAATGCTGACCCTAAAAAATATACATATGAAATTGAATAATTTCAATTATTCCATTTATGAATTTGAAATCATTTTGGAAACTTCCGTAAGATTTAAATTCTTTGTACAACAATATTTATTTTTTTATGGCATTTTTATGTAGCACAAACATAATCCGTATTTCATTAAAAAATAGACAGAAATATTTGATTTGACTTCACATTAATGTAAAATGCTTCCTTTCAGATTTGTGAAATTTCGCTAATTTACACACGCATTAAGCAAACTTTTATATTCATAAATAATTGACAAAGGTAAACTTCTGGATTGAATTAGAAATTTTTCCGAGCAGATCAAAAATTATTGTGACGAACATATTGGTCTCACACTTAAATTTGAAAATTTCTATCGGTATATTTTTAAAATTTCCAAACTTCTATCAGTATATTAGTATCTATCAATATCAATATAACACTGACGTGACTGAAATGAACTTAAAAAATTGTATTTGTGAATTCACTGCTGCAAACGGAATTCCAAGAAACTGCGAAATAAAGGTAAATATGTGGACACTTGTAAGCATAAAAGAAAGCTACACGTATCTGCGTGTAGCGTCTAAATCTGACAAATTTTTTGCTTTTTGTTGAAATAAAAGTAATGCATAATTTGTTGCACTTCACTATTTAAATTGTTCTTATTGCAAGCCGGCGCAACATCCAGCATTGTTGCAATGCAGCCAGCTTATCAGGAACAGAAGCAATCGCTATCACTAGAAAACTTTCCAAAGGAAGGTTCTAGTTTTGATGGCAAGAATGCCACATATCAGGTTGTTATATTTAGTTTTTTCAACTGATTCGTCAAGAGTGAAGTTGAAATTGAAATGCACTCAGTGACTAAAGGTTCCTTCTTATAATTTTTGTAACTTATCGAGGTTCATGCGACTGATACAAAGCACAAAAAATGTCGTTTAGTTTTCAGCCTTAGATAATAAATTCAATAATTAGAAGAGCTAAGAGATAAGTAATTCGAGACGTCCATCCAAGATTTGAGGAACCTTTCCATAGCAAAGCACGGAATCTTACCTGCAAATTATTGTCTGGATTGAGCAATTTTATGTTCAATTCCGAATTTCTTCGTCAATAATGTTGTGCAACCATCGAAAGTTTTGAAAATTAACTTGTAATATATGTGTGGGCAGGTGATCAAACTTCTTGGAAAAGGAGGTTTTGGTGCTGTTTTTCAAGTACAATCATCGATAGATAACAAAATGTATGCAGCCAAATTAGAACCCTATGATCACTCACGGAGGGTAATATATTTCAACAAATTTCTCCGTGAACGAAATAGATGATCAGTGTTGAGTTCGTTTGATTTTCAGGTCCTTCTTATGGATTGCTTAGTGTTAAGAGGAGCTGAAGTACTAAAAAGTCCTCATTTCTGCAAAATTTTTGAGCTTGGCAAAGTGGAAGGGAAATTTCGTTTCATTATTATCACGATGGTAAATGTTAGCTTGTCTAGTAATTTCTCGACAGCTGCATTCTCTTATCATTTCTGATAGTTAAAAAAATCACTAATGCTAATCTTTAATGTGGTTTAATTTCTACTTCATTTATGATAAAGCCTACATGATGGATGCAATTTGAGCTTGGTTCAAGTTTACATGTATTGCGAATGTCGCAAGCAAAAAATTGTTTCTCATTGGGGACAGCGTTGCGCTTTGCCCAGCAGTCTCTGGAAGCTTTGCAGGTACATTTAATGCAGTCGAGTTTGCAAGAATGTTTCAAGTGGCTACTTCTGTGGTTTATATTTATCTGTTAATTGTTAAAACATCAAGAGAATCAGTAGTTAACAGTATTTGATACTTACTAATCAATTTATAAATGCTTTATTTTTTAGGACATGCATTCTATTGGATTTCTTCATCGCGACATTAAGCCATCAAACTTCGGAATTGGTCGTCAGGAATCAAATGACTTTCATATTGTTTATATTTTCGATTTTGGCCTTGCACGGCAGTTTGCGTTAGTTTCTAAACTTCATAACTCTTGTCGACCAGATAATTTTGGCTCATCCGTAAGTATCAGAAGTAATTTCAGTAGCAAGAATGGAATAACTCCTACTAAAACCGAGCCTTTTGGAATCATTTATTTTAGTACTCGGGACAAGGATTGTCGCATTCCACGCAGGTCTGCTCCATTTCGTGGTACTCCACGATATGCATCCTTAAATAGTCACAAGAAACGAGATCAATCGCCAAAAGATGATATCGAATCTTGGTTCTATATGGTTGTCGAATGGACAGTAGGCTCTCTGCCCTGGAAACACTTCAGAGTAATAATTTAGTAAGAACAACTCGATAAGTGCATTGCAGATTTACTCCTGCTAATGTTAAATGATCTTGTCATCCTTATCAACTCTGAAAGTTGTATTCCCGGTGAGTATCCTTTTCTGAGAGTTCCTCTAATCCTTTGGTCATCGAATATGAGTTGTTCTGATAGCAGTAGGCTAAAGTATTTGGTATTCTCCAGGATTCATGAGCCATTCCAGAATCAAGACCGAGATAAAATTATGCTGATGAAAGAGCAAAGCCGAGAATCTGTTGGCATTGATATGCTTCTGAAAGGTTGTCCGCTACCACATTATCACATGATCCTGCAGTACATTGATCAATTACAGTATACTAGCATTCCGGATTATGGATACATCTATTTCTTACTCAAACATATTGCTAAGGTAAAAATGCAAATGTTGAAACAAAAAACTTCTCTCAAGGTCATCTACTTTTTTTAGTTTTGAGACTTTGTAATATTAAATCATATCAAGATTTCACTGAATTATTTTACAGAAGAATCGGATACGACCTGACCAACCTCTAGATTATGATCCGGAACATCCATATGCTGGCACCGAAACACCACCATCATGTTTACCACAAGGTGTACTCATATCGCCCATTCAAAAACATTCTGATAAAAAAAACAATGAGAAAAAACACCAAAATTTATAATTTATTCTAGTCGATACCATTTACTTTATCATCTGCTTAACTTAGTTTTTCTCAGCCTTTCTTAGATTCAAATATTTCTCCTATATTCTTCATGTTATTTAATAACTAGTAAACACATCTATGGTGTCAAGTGCATCAGTATAATATCAAATGATACAGATGATCATTTTGTGCACATTTCTTTTTCCCTTAACTTGAATGCTTGTTAAGTCAGTTTTAATAAAAAGAAAAAGCCGCTCCAATTAAAGCCATTGATTTATCGTCATTATTGTTGACGACATAGTAAATGTCAGGTCAGATAGAAAGTATTTTTTACACGGAAAAGCAATGGCTGTTTAAATTCTTCGTCATGAAAGCTCTCCGGTAATATTCTTTCCTTTTTCCTTACAGAAACATTTTACAAATAATTTAGTCCTCCATCTTTCCTCCAACTGTTATGTTTCTCCAATTTTTCACCATTCTCAAACGTAACCTTCTTCAGTCAATTCCACTTTTCATTTCGTTTTTCTCCTCTCACCTCTTCAAGCAATCAGTTCCTTAACTTCGAAATTTCTCCCAACTGAAAAGTAGTGCAGAAGAGGACAGTATGCACAATTACTATATCACTACATGATACACTACATGGTTTACTTAAGAATCTAACCAATTAAATTTGAATTCCTACCGCCTATTTATTACTACCCCTTCGAAGAACAATCTCATAAATGACAATTAGATTTTACATTTTTAGACCAATGAAACGAGAATAAAGTCTCTGATCGGAATAATCGGTCGGTTAATCATTATTGGGAATTGAAATTTAATCCTGCTTATTGCAATTTAGTAAGCTCTCTTGCACTTATTGTTACATGCATTACATTCGTTGTCATATCGCGGCTAATAACGTTCGGAGGGAAGAAGGTCAAAGGTCAGTGAACTCTACTCTAGACATGGTTGTGATATGCGATGAGTTTTGCTTGGCGTGTCATCTTTGTTTTTTTCATTCTCATCACTGCTTGTTTTCATTTTTCAGCTGCTTCCTATTCAAGTTAATTTTGTTTTGCATTTTTAGTAAATGAATTCCAATAATAGCACAGGTAGATAGGTGAGTCATCTCTGTAATTGTTAGGCTAAAGTTTCGCTATGTAGATTGCATCCAAATTTCAACTGATATCTTAGGATTTTTTTGTAGCTATTGGCATGTCATTGAAAGAAGAAAAACAAACGCCTCTGCCCCTCCCGAGAGGGACTTTTCGTGGAAAAAAGAATAAAAACCGAAATTCCATTCCGATTTCAACTTATGGAAAGAGTAAGAGAAATCAAAAGGGGTTCAGTTCTGTCCCAGTCTCTGGTGACAAAAAAATCGAGAACCAAATGGCATCTATCCTGAGCTCAACTTCTCTTAGTGAAAGCACAGATCAGAAAATATCCAATCCAACCTCAACTTCTTGCGAAGAAAGTACGGCAGATCAGAATGCACCTAAGTCAACTTCAGCTTCTTGTGATAGAAGAAAAAAAAATCGGAAGCCATTGACCCCAAATTTAATCCTTCGTAGAGAAAGCAGTGAGAATCGAAAGGTGTTTAATCCAACTTCAGCTTTTCGGGAAGAAAGTACCGATGATCAGAAAGCATACAGTCCAACCTCACTCTCTCGTGAAGAAAGTAATGAAGATCAGAAAACATCCAAATCGATTTCGGCTTCTTGTGAAGAAAGTATTGAGGATCAGAAGGGTTCCAGCTTCAATTCAGCTTCAGATTCTTGTGGCAAGAGAAAGAAGAATCGGAAGTCGACTTTGGTGCTTCACAGAGAAAGTAATGGGGATCAGAAGAGATCCAGTCCATCCTCAATATTTGCAAACATAATAGATAATACAGGAGCACTTCTGGCCAAAACTATAAAAGATTTAGAAGAAAATTACGTAAGTTTTATTTGTTACTCGACATTTGCTTTAAAATTGATAACTGCCTTCCACTGATTTAATTCAAGAAAAACGCCGTATAAAGCAAAAAACTGTGTGGTCTCTCTGACAAGCCATTGGAATGCTTATCGGATTTCTAGACCTCATTGTTCTGTTATGATATATATCCTGTATATCTTATCAGTTCAGGACTGATACCAATACCAATACACACCACCCAAATATTTGTATTTATGATGGCAATTGGCCTCTATCTTCAGCCAGTTGAAACAAATTTTTTTTAACAGTGAAATTACAATGTATTTTAGTAAAAATAACCCAAGACGAAGTTTGTTAAAAACAAAATGCTTAAGAACATACAAAACGTTTTCAAGAGAAACTAGCCTGTCTAGCTTTCTCGTCCTTTTTTTTCAATCATCGAAATCAGAAAAAATGATGAAAAGAAGTTAAAAGAGCACGGTTGGAAGCACTACATATGGCTGAAAGAATTTAAATTTAGTTTGATGAATGATTTCAGGAAGAACTGAAAAGAAAACGAAAAAATCTGAATACTGGAAACGCACTTTCAGAGGAATTCGTATGTGCTTCTAATACTACATACAATGATTTTTAAAGTTTTTCAAAGTGATAGATTCTATTTAGGCAAGGAACAATTTCAAAATGAAGGAAGTAAAGAGTCATTTGGACACCATCCGTAAATTACATGAAGTTCATTTGTCTGACATGCAAAAAATTCGAGAAATATTTGCTGAGCAAGAAAAGGTTATAAAATTTTAAATTTTAAATTACGCATAAAGCTTTAGTAGCAGTTACTGAACCTTTAGTGCTTTCAGAGGAATGAAAATGGTCTTTTGGAACGACTGATAAATTATTTGCGCTTAAAAGAAATTCTGTCGCTTATGCAAAATTCTGAAGTAAGGGAAGCATTTCGTACAGGAACCAAAGGAGCCATAGTAAGTTCAAATATTTTTGAAAATTTTTGTTGCATTTCCTACTCGTTGCTTAATGCTTCGATGACAAGAATTAGTATTATTTGTATTGCAAATCACGAAATTATTCGCCGGAAAACTGAATTCAAATTCTTATGGTCGTGAATAATAAGATTGTTTCATGAAGTTATTTATGGTTTATGGTAATATGCCTACTGTTAATTTTGAGAGACATCGTTGTAATGAATAATTATTGTCAGCAATTAACTGAGACTGAATTGGAATATTTGGTTTGGCTGAGTGCAAAAATAAGTCCAGCAATAAACTCAGTCCCAAATAGAAGGGCTTGGTGTAGGAGATTGCGAGATATTGCCTTAAAAGGGAAGAAGTTCACAACTGGTTCGAGTGAAGAGATTACGAATTCTTGGACAGGTAAGGGACTGCATCATAATTTGACAAAATAAATCAATCTAAAGAAATTGAATTATTATCGGAAACTAAAAAATAGCAAGTGTGTTGAAGGTTACGATACGAAACGTTTGCTGGAACGAATCGATAGCTGTGACTTCTTCAGTGGACGACGCGTTTGGATGAATATAAAAATTTTCAATCGCCTTAACCAGAGTGAATCAATACCAAGAGTAATTAAGCATTTCAAACAAATACTTGTTATTAATGACGCCTCTCAACTTTACAATATTTACTAACTTGATTTTCTTTTGGTTACAGATTATGACATCCGATTCACACTTGAAATCCAATGCTAACAGTTTTAAAAAATGCTACAGCCAAACTTCAAGCAACGATTCTATAGGTAAACCTTCATTTAGCTAGAGTATACAGTAAGTTGTTGGGACAGTGTGCAGGTAGTGTGTCAGCTGAGTACAAGTGACAGTGTCGCCTAATTTATGCTAATTTCTGCAAAAAATCTTCCTAATATCTAAATTATTAAAATGAGAAGAGTCGCAGTGTATATTGTAAAGAGGTGGCCATTTTCATCTTGTAGTTTGCTTCATTTCAGTTGAGTTCTCTGTTCAACAAAATGTTGCACAATCTCGAGAAAAAGCATCGTCAAACACACCGAAAACTAATGCAGCAAATAATTATGCATTTATAAAACGAAGTGACAAGCCTGATGGTTCGTTAATAATTGCAGTACTTCTTGGTATTCTAGTGATTAAATCTTTATTCTTTACTAATTAATAGGAATTGGAACCGAACTGAGGTACTTAAATTATAGGTGGAAAATAGATTTGCTGTGTGCAGTAATATAAATTGTGAAATAGTTTCTGACTAAAATCAATAAACACAAATAATTTAATTAAATCTACTGTTTGTTTAGAAAATGAGGGCAATAAATTTCAAGAAAAAAGTGAAAAACAAAAATTAGTGTAACAAATTGTTTAATCAAAGTATATATTGTTTATTTATATTTTTCCTAAGAATGACGCATTTCTGGAAAAAATATTATAAATATTATTCATTTATTACTTCTTTAATTAATGGACATTTTAAAAGTGTTTCAAATCGAACTGAGTTTTCCATTATTGCAGACTATTATCTGTGTTACAATTTCTATCCGGCCCGTTTCACCGCGGACGTGAAAGTACCGCCATCGTTAGCTCGACGACCACCGGGAATATTTCGCTGTGAATGAATAATTAGCATTTCTGAGATTTTATTCTCCAATTAGATTTTTTGTTGCAAGCGGAATTTCCATCATTCCTCTTCTAATTGCTTCTATGCCTGATTGATTCATCTGAGCAATATATTCATACTTCAAACGTTCTTAATCCCTTCCTTGTCATCATTTTGAAGCTAATTTTATTGAAAACAATTGATTGTACTCTTTTACGTTATGTTTTTATTGTTTACATGTCTTGTTAGCAAATAAACACTCAAATTTCACTGTTGAACTTCCGCAACCAAATGTGATTTTCCGATCATGCGAGGAAGCTGATTGGATGAGGATCCTTCCTCATCATCGATCATTGTTCCTGAATCTCAACTTTTCCGAGAAAATGACGACAAAAAATAATGATTAATTTATATATCCCGAACATATATCATTCTATTAAGATTAATGACTCACAATAAAAAGTATCCCGAAGGCATTAAATTTTCATTAAACATGATAGTCTGCTGCTATGCTTTTATCAGTTATAAAATTTCTATCGTCCCGTTATTCTAAACTTCCAACGACAAAACTTTATACGTCAGCTTGTTTCTAATTAAATATGATTCACCCCACATGAAAAATCATGACTGCAAACCAATCCAAGGTCATGATCGCGATCAGTTGCAATTAATCAACGAACAACTCTCAAATCAATCTGCTCAAAGTTTTTCCCTACCGCTCAGTTGATTAATCTTTGCATTTGCATCTTAAGAATGTACGTCATATTTTATAAATACTGTCATAAGTCCATACTCTTTCAAGTTCGTAATTTGGGATTCTCGAAGTTAATCTTTATTATATTCTGATGAATTTTCCCTTCTTTTAAATCATTTTTATACGATTGGATTTTTAATTTATTTAATTATAATCAGTTTCTCGGAGTTTAAAGTTCTCAAAAAGCCTAGGGCCAACTTAATTCAAGGAAAAAATCCAATTCCTCTATTCAAACAAAGGTGGTCTATGCAACTTGCTAATCATTTGAAAGGTAAAATAAATAATTTTTATCCATGCCTATGAACTTTCCTTCGAAAGAAAGTTGTAAAATCTAATCAAAATTTTGTTATTCATTTCTTCCTATCTCTTTTGCAGTAATTATAGATACACTATAAGACAAGCAAGAAGCATAAACAGATGCAGGAACAAAGTGATGATGAAATTTTAAACGAATGGAATCCCGGAACTGATATGATCGTAACACTGCTTTCTGATAAGATCAAGCATTTACAAGAACAGGTCTTTAGTTCATCATATTTCTTCATTAAATTTATGAAGACAAAAAGAAACAAATAAAAATTCATTTTTACGTGAACATTTAACACTGAGAGGAAACGGATAAAAGAATTTATCAAATCGAATTTTGGTAAATTTCATGTTTCTTCGTATTTTTAAAATATCCTCTTGATACTTACTTTCTTAGTATTCCTGATTATCCATCTCATACTTTTCAATCAACAATATTAAAATCGTTTTTTGTTTCAAAATTACAGTTATAATATATTTAGCAGTTATAGTTGAAGTGATTTTATTTTCTTGCTGATAACTTCTTTTATTTAAGGAAAATTTAGAACGTGAACGAATGGATGTAACTGCTGGAAATATTAATCAAAACCAACTGGTAACATTTTGTAAATTTTTCTTCTAGTTCTTTCTTCTAGTTCCACTATTAAAATTATGAATGTTGGCTACTTAGCAAACCGATAATTGTAATTTGACGATGACAATGTGTCAAGTTGATGTCTTACGTGATGTATTAAATACTTATTTATCAGAAATGGCAGAAAGAAGTCAAGCTTCCACTGAACAAAGAAAGGTTATTCTTTTACTTTTTCTCTCGCCTTCAAAAATTTCTTCTTAAACGGAAACAGTATAAAGTTATTAAGTGAAATTCTGATATTTTTGTTGATGGAAGTCAAAATGATAGAAGTGATAAAATGATATCATGTGGTATCAATTTATCATGAAATAAACATTGCCACACATGAGAATGTGAATTATAAGAGAAGATGAGAAGTTTTATGTTTGCAGAAAAAACGATTGACACTTATAGAACAAGTAGCAGTTTTTTTGCAGTACAAAAAAATTATCGCTATGACACAAATTCCGGAAATCAACTTATCATTTGGCTCTGGAACCAATGGTGCTACTGTATGTTTGAATCTTTCTGCTCGATAAAATGAAATGGTAATGAAATGCAAATAAATTCTATCAAAGTTTCAGTATGAGCATAATTTGCATACTTCATATGCGATCGAACTCGAGAACAAATTTGCACACAGTTATATTTGGTAATGGCTTTTACATTACCAAGGATATAATTCTTATGCTACTAGGCCGTATCTTCTTTGAGATCTCTTTTGTAATTTGATTGTTTGCTGTCACTTTATTAAGCAATCACAATTATACTCATATTGACAGAAATTAAATGGACAAGAACTCATGCTTCTGAATTCGGTAAATGCAGTAGTCAACCCAGTAATCAATTTCACCGAAAATGAGCAAGTCAGACTTAGAAGACTGCAAGCCTCAGTGGAACATGGAATGAGAATAGTGAATGATTCACGTATGCGAGTCATTAGTCAGCATACAGGTAAAAAGTTAGCAAAGTAAGCTTGGCGTTTTATTCTTACGATTTGCAGAGAATAAGTAATTGAATTTGCAGAATGAAATTTTCGCTTGACTTTATCACTGTCCCTGCTTCTTTTTTCTGCATTGTCCTTGCAATTCAGTTCAAAAAATGAAAACTGAATGATTATCTCCAGGCCATGATATCAAACGTCTGCTCGATCGTGTTTCCAACTGTGACTTGCTTGGGAAAATGCCATTTTGGCTGGAAAATATGAACTTTATCCGAGAAATGCCTTTTCCACCTCCAGCACGGGTAATTAATAAGACGATTTTCAGAATTTCCAAATTATAATCTAATATGCTTAACTTACATTAAGGCTGTAAGATGCTCTGCTTCATCCTTTGCTATTGGTGGTAGGACGCCGGATTGTAGCTTCGATGACCAAAATTCCATCTATCCAGGAGCGAAGAGAACTTCACTTGGTCAAATCAAGACTACTAAACAAGTTAGTTGATTTCCTCGTCTTTTAATCCAACGCAAAGGCCAAGCATATGGTTGATTCAGCATTTTTAGCGCTTCCAATATAGTGTTGAACCAAAATCTAATGGCGGTCTCACAGAAAACGATGAGCTGAAGATGAAAACTGTTGATGGTAAGGATGACTGTTGTAATGCTACTGAATCTCAAGTATGACCCTATGACATCTAGCAGGTTTATTAAATACTAAGAGAAGTTGTATCTGATTGTATTTCCAGACGATTACAATAACTTCTAACAAAAATAATCTAAAAATTTAATGCTAATTAAGGATGAAAATATATTGGACTCTAAAATTACAAAAATCATATTTTTTTTTCTGCCTGTTCTGTTTTCCAAATATAATTTTGTTGCTATAAATGGGCTGTATGACAACAATGTTGATCACTATGTGATAATACGTAATATGATTGATTCGATGATCAAGCCTACTTTTACGTTTTACTACATTTTATTCTCATAACACCGATTACCTTTGTGAAACTGTTACTAAACATATAATCGCCTTTAACTGCTTCGATTTCGTTTGAAATTCACTGTTCTCATTAAATATAAAATCTTTAGACTTATAAAATTTGAAGATGTTATCCCAAACAGTAAAATCATTTTACTTAATTAATTTGACATCGCTCTCTACTGTTGCAGCTAAATTGAATGTTCAACAAAACTTTGCGCAATATCGGATGGAAACGCCAAGTGCAAAAAGTGTCACCTCAGTGAAACCCTTAGCCGATGACTGCAAAAAAAAGCCACATGTCAATATTTACTGTCCATTCTACTTCTCATCTCTTTGCATTGGATTAATTCTTGGCTTTTCAGTCTGTAAAGCATGCAAATATTTAGTTCAAATTTACTTCAACTCTTGCCAAAGCAATGTGTAAAGAGTTCTTTCAGTTCGTTAACTGAACTATACTTTAACATCATTATCTTCTTAAAAAGGATCAGATATTCACTTTTTTAAAATAATTTCATGCAATCTTTGGGCTTACTGATATTTCGAACTGTGTAATATTTATCTGATACGTTGAGTTATGAATATGGCTTGATCTTATCGAACAGAGGAATCGCCAGGCGATATCGGGAGGCACCGATTGTTTCCTCTAATCGACTATCACTTCGACTACTTCCTACTTCAGTCAATTACTTCTTATATCATTCGTAAATGGCACTGTTATTGTTATATTATTATCGATTTACTTGCTTATCATCTTGCTGATTTGTATTTTAATATGCATGTGATCAAAAACAGTTATCTTCCGGACGACATCACCATTGCGCATGGTTGCTTATTGACTGAGCATTTCGAAATTTTGTGAAGCAAAGATTTTATGGTTTCCCTTATAAAATAATGACAGAGGGCAACAAAAGAAACTGATTATTTTCCAAGAAAATCTCCTAATCTCGAGCCAGTTCTTCTAGGCCACTTTATTTCATCATTTCAAACGGTTTCAACAATGTTGCTCAATGCTTGAAGAAGTTAGCTTAGAATGAAATGAACAACAAGCAAGAAAGAAAGATTTCTTAGAACTGAGATAACTTCGATTTGTAATGATGGAGTTAGACTTTAGTAGAGGGCAGTCGTTCCGCTCATTTTTCTTCTTTTCTTACTTTCTCCCAGTCAAGTTGGACAAAACGTTGCTAAAAATGGTTACGATGATGAAAATAAAAGGATATTGCAAATGTGAACCGCTTCAATAGAATCAAAAACTATGGACCAGAAACTATCGATCATTTTGGAATTTTCGAGAATGTTGACATGTAAGATGTCCTCTTCTGGCCAATCAAAAGAGAACTCGGAGGTCAAAGGTAACTAGCCGATATTTACATCTTTGTAATCTCCAGTAAATGACTCAATGGAACTTTATCTCTGACATAATTCTTTGTGGTGTTATTTCCTTGGACTGAGAAAGTATTTATTTCTAAATAGTGAAAGCATGAGACTAAGACTTACTTTCTCAGATGTCCATTATTCTTACTGATGCATCCTGCTGAATGGATTCTGCTTTATCAAAACAGATTCTCGAGCGTTAGCTTCCACCTGCTCCGATAATTCTCTTTATCTATAACTTATTCCAATTTTGGAATAATTTTTCCATTAGAATATCAAAATTACCAAAATTGGAGTATTTTATTGTATATTTTTGAGATAAATTTCGCATTAAAAGTATCAAATGTCGTTGAATAACAACCCGACACTTTAACTGAAAATAAAACAAAATAAAATTCCTTTATTTAGTTATTGCAGCAACTTTAAGGCATAACTAACAAAAGAACGAGAACGTGATGTCTTCAGATTCACTTAATCAGATCAAAATATTCAAACCATTTGGTGAAGTTGAAGCATTGCTCCTGAGAAAGAAGAAAGATCAGAAAAAGCGATATGTTAGTTTTATTTAAATTTAATTTGTATGAAGATAGTGCATAATGATCATTTTAAAAATGAATTGTCTAAAGAGAGAAAAGTAGGGAATGAATAAATTTCTTCTTAATTTTTAAAGAAATTAATTGATATTTGTTCAAATATGAAGGACAACGCAGGATTATTCAAGGGTGAAGATGAATATCCTTTTCATATTCATAGCGGAGGCTTACTATATTCAGTAAATTTGGCAATAAGCATAGACTAACGAATAATGTGAGATTTAACGACATCACGCAACTTCTGGACTTTTAATTCGTTTGATAAAAGAGCAGAATTTAATTAATTAACTTTTTTTTTTCAAGGCACAACTAAAGCGTTGGAGGCAAGAATTGAAAGCAAGAAATGGTCTGGTTGAGCATTACGTATGTTTTGAAATGTTACTGTTGAGTAATTATTTCTTTATAGAAAAATGACGACCTGATGGCCCCGAAAATTCAAGCCAAATTAAATTAGGCATCAGGTTATGGACCTCTCAGATATTCAGCCTTTTGCTAAAAATAATTCATACTGACTACAATCTGTGATCCACAATGTCTAATCTAAGCCATGACTATATCTTCTCAACTTAATTAAAGCCACACAAAATATTGGATATCCTATTTAAAGATTAATCAACCTTTGCCGTTGCGAAGTCATTCGAGTTTCTTAAGGAAGTAGTAACTAATCAGTGATCAAAGTATAATCTGCACAAAAGTAATTCAAAATACATTTTTTCCCGAATCCCATTTTAAAGTAATTCAGGTAGTTACTGATTATAAGTTGGACGAGGCGAAATCTCAATTGGATACCTTAACTGAATTAGTGGACGTTTTTTACTATGATATGGAAAAACTTAAACAAGCGGTAGTGGATCAGAGAAAGGTTAGGAAATTTCATGAAACATAATTAGAAAAGTATCATTATTGATCCACTGTGTAAAATAATCGCTATTCAAAGCTTGACCTTTTCGAAATTTGTTGTTTACAGAAAGACCAGAAAGAATTTACGAAAAGAATGGCAGAGATTTTATGTTACAAGGAGATTGTGAGTTGGTTGCAGAATCCTGAAATAAGAGAAGCATTTTATGATGGTACCAATGGATTTGGAGTAAGCATGACAGATTTCTTTTCCTAAATGAAGCTCAGATAAAATAGGAAATGAAATGTAGTGCTGCGTAGAAAAAGAGTTATTGCGTAGAAACAAAATCAGATTTCAGTCCCACTTTCGTCCTCTTTGATAAGACCTAGAAGGACGGATGTTCACTTCATATCCTAGTGATTTGGATATTTATTAGAAATAGAATAGACATTCGAATCTTCATAGAAGTGTGAGGTAGGTTGTGTAAGGTAGTATAGATTCATTTATGATTCTGAAATATTTTTGTCAGATTAGTTGGGAATCTAATCAAACAAAATCTATTCTTTTGCATCATAAAGTACGGATAGAAGACATCTCGATTATAAACTAGTACTGAATTAGTGTTGTTGACAGAAACTGGATGAACAGGAAGTGAGGCTTCTGAATTCATTGCATGAATTAATTAATCCAAGAATAAGTTCGAACGCATACGAGCAAATTTGGAAACAAGTGTTGTTTGATGCTGCCAAATTAGGAATGGAAGTGGCGTACGATGAAAGCGAAACTGCTACTGGTAAGTTTGTTGGAAAAACTGTCAAAATTGACATGTCATAATTTACTGAACAATCATTCTATTAAATTTAACTAATTTTTTTTGGAACTGAACTTCATCCAAAACGGAGAAAGAGTAATGAGAGCAGTAAATTTTCACAGCAAATTTAAGGTTTGAATTTTCAAACACATAAACCTATGAGGATATTAATTGGCCACTCTAATCTTTTTGTAGTTCGCCCATATACGCCAAAGAATGATATGGAACTTCAAACTGAAACTTTGGCCATGCAAGATAGAAGCAACCTGGCCGAGAATAACTGGTGCCAACCGCATATTCCATCAGTCTGTGTAGGAATGATTATTGTTATTGTAGCTTCCGTGTTACACAATTTTCTCTCTTAGAAGGGAGAGAACTAAAAACTGTTTTACGTTTATTGATTTCTGATAATGCTTGAATTGTACATCAGCCAATATATCACATATTTTTTCTCAGCCATTCTCCATCATTTCAAAACTTATTTAGCTTAGAACTAAACGGCAATCTGAATATTTACACGGAAACATTACAATTTCACTAACAATGAAGGGAACCATCCAGGCAACAGAATCAAAACTTCAGGGTATAAAAAGTGAAACAGAAAATGGCGAATTTTGAATCTTTGAAAGGAAGTCCCTGAGAGACAGCGGGAGGACTATTAAGTTATGAAGTCCTCCTCATGCATTTCCGCAACATGATATAAAATGTTATCACCCAGCACATTCCAACAAGAGCTCATATATTATCAGTGAGCAGTTTGCAAAATAAAACATTCTGACAAAGCAAAAATATCCTGGGCTATTGGAATACAAGGACGGAAGAAGCAAGGCAGGCTCATCTTTCGAGGTAAATGCTTGTGACACTTTCATCTTCAGGAGAGACTACAGACATTTACTTTATACATTTCCATGCAGTCTTTTGCTAATTATTTCTCTTCCATTCAGCAGAAGCAACTTTGTTCTACGGTAAATTCACAGCAATAGCCAATGATTCCTATTGATCAGTCATTCGATTTTGCAGTGTAGTACATCCAGTATATCAAATTCAGTAGTGTGAATGAAATCGGAAAAGCTTTTTGACATAAACTGAAAATGTGAGGTCAAAGAATGTGGAATGAACTGGCTAGCCAAGAAGCAGCAGTTGTTTGCATATTGCTGCCAGCAAAGTTAGACTGCTTTCAATTTCACTGAAATCAAGAAGCATGCAGTCTAAATAGATCGAAACAGCACCTTACAGGGCTTTCCGGGGCCGATGACATACCTTTTACTCTGAAATTTAATTGCGCAAATGACTCTCTTTCCTCACATAGAAAAAGAAGTGCTTACTTGTCCATATCTTCACCTGTCCAATGTCGTAAAAATCTTCGTTCATTACTTTGTCCTCTTTGGCGATATTTATCGTTATTTTTTGGTAATTTAGATCCTTCAGCAACCATGCTCGGCACAGAATGCTTATTTCTGGTATCATTATCACTATCTAAGAAACAGTACTGCCAATTATACCTCTCACCCGCTTCAAAATTCAAAGTATGAAGCTATGAAGTTGATTATAATTCACCTGAATGTGGACTCTGCCATGAAATGAATCTCTTTTCTCAGGCTCTATTGCTGCAATTTCTGAGGAATTCTAACCATGTCACTTCAGAAAAAGTCACCTTAGTTTAAATGTTGTGGTTTACTCAAGAAATTGGATAAATCAAACAAATTCAGGCGAACAATTCAACTCTGGTCGTTAAACGGAATAAAAATTCTTTCTGTACCTATGGGTTCAAAGTAAATAATCTGAGCTAACTGAAATACGCACTGTATTTATTTAATTTTATTGTTTCCGCATTTCGAATAGCTGACAATGATTTCGATCCATCGTACTCAATAAATGCCGTTGCATTGCGTGTCCACGTACTCTCGTCCAAATCAATGTGAATTTTTCCGGATATCCGTGAATCTTCGTCAATGCGTTCGATTAACGGCAGCTGAAGATATTATACGCACGTAATTCCCGCTAAATTAAATAATTTATTAATTTTTCTAGCAATTGAAAAACAATTAGCATAGTCCTTAGAAATTAATTTTTGAGAATAAAAAGTTATACTATATTTAAAATCTAAATGAAATAATTTTTTAACAATGAGAGGTAAGAAGCCAAATGATCGTTATATCATAAAAAAATAATGAACCCTTCGCCGACGCTTTTCCTTGAATAATCGTTTACTGGGCCGGTTTTCATTCCTGAACAAGTTACCACCATCACCACTAATGTCATCTTCCACGCTACTTTGTTTCCTTGACATAGTCGGTTTTTCTAACATTCCAACAATAGCTAATTCAACAATTGATAAAAATATATAGCCGACACAACCAAACATAAACAAATCCAAACCTTTTACATAGGAAACCTGAAACAGTTCCGGGAAGAAATCATACAAATGTGTTTGAATGAATGAGATGCGAAATTGGAGTTAGACTGTAAATGGATCAGTCGTTCGACACACAGATTCTAACATCTAATGATTTGCTAGAAGGTTTTCACAACTAAAAAACATTTTGTACGGTGTTTTTTATAAAAATTGCATCATTTTTTAACGACAGCTTAAAATCAGTTAAGAGATTGCTGCCGTGAAATTTCGCGCATGGCTTGACTAATTAATAAATGATATAATTATATCAAACCTTTGGGAGTGACCTTGCAACATTGGAGTATTGCAAAGTGAGTGCCATCATGGACGAAACACCAACAGTAACACGGGCTGGAAGTGATCGACGATCCAACCAAAATGATATCCATGATATGAGTACCATGCAATAAGTCGGCAGGTAAATTTGCAATAAGTAGAAACCGTAAGAGCGACGGAAGTATAACTTTATGTTCAACTATAATTCAACTGTGAATTAAAACAGAAGTAGAATTGTCTCGTCATAGAATTGAAGTGTTTTAATAATGCTAGTAGAGATTGGATTAACAACACTCCGCTAATTAATGGATGATAAACAAAAGATTTTTTCCACCCAATTAACCTCTACGTACTTCTAATTGTGATTCGAACAGTGCAGCTTTAAAATTTCATTTGAGAACTGAACTTCAACAATAACAATAATACATTAAGTAATCTTTTCAATAACAGTTAAAGCAAACAATTTTTTGCTCTTAAAGTATCATTGTAGACATTATAGTAACTGATTACATCAAATCATACCACGACATGATATCCTGACTAATTAACATTCATTAAACTTGAATGCACTTTAAATTAATTAATACTGATCTCTTACTTACATGGTCCCAAACACCAGCTGGATACTGGAATGTTGCTTTCTCATGAATATAATGTGTCATATGAAAGTCTGGCAAATTCGTTTCGCCGATTACTTCCACCGGGATTCCATGACGTTTCCAGTGTAAACGAACTTTACCAATATTGAACGAATAGCTTTCGAAAACCATCGTGCACTCAACACGATCCATTGGAAAGATTGAAAAATCCATTTCACATGGTGTTTCTACCATAATTCTAAAATAGAATAAGAATCCTAGTAGCTGTTTTTTCGTTATCCATTTTTCTTCAGTCAAATCCAATTCTGGATTTAGGCTATGTCAGCTTTTTGTCTTGACTTTTTTTTGAATTTAGTCCTTTGAATTTTTAAATTAGTAGTTTTGCATTATTATTCCTGTCAATCAACCAATCCTTAAGCAGGTAGTGGTGCGAATTTCTCTCGATTCCAGGTCATCTTTGGCTTCACGTAAAAAACGGCCACTTCAGGTCAAGAATATATCATTTTAACGGTTTCTGGAAAGTTTCAACACAGACCTGTAATTAATCCAAACAGTACCATTCGGAAGAATGGCCAGGAAAACATTTGGTGTCGGTGATTGATGTATCAAAGATCCCTTGCTGTTTACTATGCATACATTAGGTAGCCATAATTTTTCTACCATCCGGTGTGACAAAGTTAAATTTTGCACACACTCTGCTCCTTCGATATCCTTAACAGAGAATGATTTGTCGTGATAATATTTTATCACTAAATTTTATCCATTCTTTTAAATTTTATCGAAGTATGGGTCAATCAATAGATCTCTGTAACATTTAGTTAACCGATCTATCATTATACGGACATGAAGTTTAAAAATGATATTGACAGTAGTTAATTCTATTGGAAATTTTTAAAGAAAACAAACAACTAAAAAAAGCAAAAAGATTATTTTTTCTAGCTTACTTGGAATGACAAATTAGGATCTCGCCAAATCTGTGCCAATAAAATATGCATTTTAGAGCTACTATGTATTTCGGAAATTTCGGATATCTGTAATTAAAAATTAATTATCCTGTACCGTTATTTTTATTTTTAAAAAATACTTGGAAAAAAAGAAGAAAAAAGTTATGGTGCTTCAGCAAGAAAATGAAATGAAAAAATTGATAAATTTAGAAGTGAAAAAGATTTTAAAAACATTTTCTTTTTCTTTCTCTTCTAAAATATTTATGAAGTATAGAAATAATGATAATATTTGATTAAAAGACCTGTTGAATGAGTATTTCAACATCTACATCAACACCTTTCATTGCTGGTACCAAATTTCGATCATACTTTTCCAATATTTCAGCTAATATTCTTAAATATGCTATTTAATAATATTAGCTAAGTTGTAACATTAAATATCACTGTTGATGAATATTTAGATTTACAACCATCAGCTGTTCCTAGTCGAAGTAGGAAATTTTGGGACAATTTTTAAAATATCTGTAGCATTTGTTGCAATCTACAGCAATATTTTCACGATGTTGTCTTAAGCTTTAATCAATTTTATTGGCCAATAAAACGGCAAGGTAAAGTGATTAAGAAAAGTAAAAAGTAAAGGACCAGGCTTATTAGGACAACGTTTTATGTCTAAACGCACGAATTAGAGAATTCGAGCCGAACACAGCCTAGTAAAAGAAGCATTTGTTCAGGTAACAATTGGATTTTAACTCGTTGCATGCACTACATAAAATTGGAAAGTGCCGAAAGTACCTTTCAGCTGCTCCTTCCCACTGTCCCGAAATGCACTTGTTATTTGACATATTTGCTTCTCGAGAGTCTAAAAAAATAAAATTACAAAAATATACAGTTGAACACCCAAAATTCGAAACTGCTATTTTTTTTCAAAAAGATTTCAATGCTACCAAGCATATGGCGACATTTTCCGATACTGTCAGCGACAAAGCCAGAACGACATATACAATTCACTTTACCCGTACTGCTACTTTTCTGACAAAACGATGAACGTAAATCACACTTTTCACAACCTAAAATTATCAATTTATGGGGGCGATTAATGAGCCAAGTAAATAAGTTAGCATATAAAGAACTAGAGAGAACTTAAAAACATTACCACTTTCATATCTTTTTACCGCTGCAATTTAGGCAGAGAAAGCAACAAATTATATTAACTAATATATTAAAAGTTAGTAGTGAAGTTTAAGACAAAAGTCTTTACATTTTCATAGTAGAAAGGTACAACTGAATATTACTGATTGTAAGTAAAATGGTATCAGTGCACGGAATAGAAATTACAATTTTAATCTTAAGATATTTCAATTTTTATTCACCGTCATTTGATGCAATACATTGCCTACCGACGCTTAGAATATATTGTTCTACATTCCGGATATTTTTCAGGATCGATTTATTAATTAAAAGCTAATTTGCGCATTTTTCAAGTGCTTAACTTAACTGATCACTTTCTTCAGCAACTGCTGGAATTCACCACATCACTGATGAAAGCATGGAATTGTCACAAGCATATGATGAAGTTGAAAGTGAAAAATAAGACAGATGTCAGCAATTAAACAAATTTTTTTCTTCTTTGTGAGAGGAAAAAACTCGTAGGTGAGTGTGCCAAAAGTTAAAATGATATTTTTTTTTAAGAAGGAAAAGTCTGGATATAAGAGAATGTACAACAAATGTTAGACATTACATTTCTAATATTTTTTTTCTTTGTGATAAGCCCATCATTCTGAAGTACGATGAAATTGGTTTAAAAAAAAAAAAAAAAACTTAATGAGAAAAAAAAAACTAAACAAAAGTACTGCCTTACTTCAAAGCTGTCAAGACGATTGTATGATAATCGAAATTTTGAAGCGATTAGTCAAGTTGCTTTGAAAACAGAAGAAAATAATCAGCAAACGTTAAGATTCATAATCAAGTTGCTTCAACTAGCACATTAGGAAATTAGCGAACTTTATCGTTCTGACAGTAGAACACTAGAAAAAGGCAAAAATCGACAAATGAATTTATAGAACAAAACCTGAAAGTTCAGTGGTTGCCGAGGTAGTCGTAGTTGACCGGAAGATTTGAACGCTGAGTAAAACAGTAATCCTCAGTAGAACAGTCAAAATATATAGACAGTTCATTCACCACCTCTATCGGTATTTCTCTTATACGATTCCCGGTATGTCACAGCAAAAATCATAAAAATTCTTCTGAAAAAAAGAAATAAAAAAGGATGATAATTAAGGATAAAGTAATTAATCAATAAACTACGGCTTTTTTGGACTCTATTATTAGAAAGATCAACATATTAATTATAGAATGCAGGCTTTAGAAAGATAGAAATAACAGATTGAATGTGAGAAAGCCTAATAAAGGCTAATTAATTCTTGTAGAAAAATAACGAGCAATGTTTTTGTTTCATTAATTGTCGATTTTTCTTCATCAATTTTTTCTTCCTTAAATTTTAAAGTACTTGTAATTATTAGTGTTTAAGTAAATAATTAAATTAAACATTTAAGGGAATATTTAAATATAAAAGGTAAAAATTTTGAAATTTGAGAAAAAAGTGCTGAAAAGATTACTTTGACCGTACTCTCTTTTTAATTTCAATTGCTAAGTTTTGGAAAAGTGAGTGAATTAAATTTGAAGAACCAATCAATGGCATATGATCAAAACAACTCGTTTTATCATGTGGGAGAAATGATTGCTGGCAGAAAGTTATTTGTCGGTGTTTGAAATCAAGTTAGAGCTTCAAAATACGATACATCAGTTGTTTTGTTGATGCGAAAGTTAGGGCTAGAATCGAATCAGTTATACCTATAGAATTAAACATTAAAAGCTGGCGATTTAGAATTACTGATGTACCTTGCCAAAGGTCACAACATAATATAATAATGGTACTTCTATTCTACCTTACTTTAACGCAGAGTAAATAAGCAATTAAAGTACGACAGGCAGAATTTCATTTTGATTGACTTAGTGAAGTAAATTTAAAATCGATATATACTTTATGATAATTGTCCATCATACAAAATGGCCGTATTAGTTAACCAGTAAATTGTGACACTTTCAGCTATATGACGAAAACAATGAAAAGGGAGTATACGAAAAAAGGTGGGAATGAAAAATGAAAATTTAGATCTGAAAGAATTATTTGAGGTGCATTTTTGAAGGGAATGAAGAATAGGTAAGCCAAATGATTAGCTGAGTATATGGGAGGGGTTGAAGAATAATCTCAGAAAGTTTTGAACAAAAGTAGACAACGGATAAGCCACCATATTTATAAAAAATAAGAATCTAAAATTGCAGGTGAAAGAGTTTGAAATGGGGGAAATTTTTAGCAAGCAAGGCTTCTGGCCACATTAACAATAGCTGTCAAATGGGAAATGAATATATGAAAATGAAGGAAATGAAAAAAACAAATTTCCAGGAAAATGTTTAGATGTATCAAACGAGAAACTGCGCTAGAAACTCTTCTCTGGATTTCACTTCCTAATACTTTATCGAAAAGCTAGTTATAATTTCAGGTGGAAACTTCCGTAGAGTTTGAAAAAAAAAAATCGACTGAACAAAAAGGACTTTTGCTTACAATACGTAAGTGTAAGAAATTCATAGGTTTCTAAGCAGACTGACTGAAATGATGATTAAGTGACTTTTATTCTATTCAAAAAAGCGGTGTCAAAATGGTGCGTAAATACTGCATAGTGCTAGTCTATTTGAAACCTGCTAGTCTATTTGAAACCTAATTAATAACGAATAATTGCAATTGATTAATTAGTATATGGCACATGATAACAAAGGTCAAAATAAAATGAGGAAAAAAAGTTGTATTGAGCGTGGAATTATGCAGGCTAAATAAGAGCAATTTCTACTAATTGGTATTTGGCTGGCCAACAATTAGGCAGTCATTCATCCAAGAATGTTAGTTTCACCTTTCTTCACTGCTAAGACTAACGGACGATAGCAACTGCTTGCTAATGATTATCAGAAATTGAAATTAATTTAAATTTTGAAGAATTTTGATTAGAAAGAACGCTTTTGATAGAAAAAACTTTTGAAAAACCCAAAAAAATGTTCCACTGTCAGAAAAGTCAATTAATGTTATGTTTACTTTGTGAAGCGGAAATGGTAATGAAGGAAAACGCATTTTAGTGGGAGCTTCAGGGCGAAACTTATCATTTGGTTCGCACGGTAGCCGTGGGAAAGCAGGTGACTTAGGTTCTGTTTAGGGCTTCCGTTAATCTTCGACAAGTACGGACTCATTAGTGAGATAGGATTCTTCATTTACTCTTTTAGATGTCATTTCACACATTTGTCAATGTAGATTTTCTTTTTTCAGATTTGTGCTACGATATTTTCGTCGTAGTTTTTTTCGTTCACTTGAGACAACGTTTCCTTTTCAAATATTTTCTGTACATTCTTTTGCCCAGGAATTCGCTTATCGCATAATTAATTATAACTGGATACGAACAGTCATTATAAATACTAATTACTTTGTAATAATATAGCACCTTTTTATAATGCTAATTTTATGTGGCGCTGAACAAATTTTCTGCTCGAAAGTCAAAAATAATTGGAAAGTTTAAATACCAAAATAAATAAAGCAAATGTCAAAAAATGATAAAATAACTTGTGGTTATCAAAGTTATCACAGAAAAACATTTCACATAATACTAAGTAGATTTACTGTAATAATATTAAAACTGATGCATGTCGATAATCATTTTAGAAAGTTGATGCTAATTGTGTTGATCTTTTCTTTCAAAATGAATTATGCATAATCACTGAATAACTAAAAGGATTTGAATATATATTATATAGCAGTCAAATGCAAAAAGCGATAACTGCAAGACTTTGGAAAAAATTTTTTAAAATATTGTCAAATTCTATTAATGTGGTAGTTTAGAAGAGACAATCGAAAAACCAATTAACTGGTGGAATTTTTGAAATTAGTAAACATGCTTGCTATATATATATGAATATATTTTAATTTATTCGCAGACGAAAATATATACATTCAAATGTTAAAGGGGCAAAAAGTAATTTCGACTATTATAAAAATTTTCAAAATTTTCAACTTTACTGTTATAAAATAATATTCGTTGGTATCAATTTCATTTGTAAATAAATTAAAATATATTCTTGGTTATTTTTTGGTGGCAATAGAACGAAACCACTTTCGCCGACAATTTTTTTTTTGATTAGATTAATAATAAGAATACCTAGAAGTAGCAGTTTAATTTTATTTGCAATTAACTTTTGTTAAAACTTATTTTTTTAAAATTAGCTGCTTTTATTGTGCAGTTACTTGAATCAAATTTCTCACTTAAAAATTCTGATGAAAGAAATCTTCCCAGACAATTGAAACTTTTAAACAGAAAACCTCTACTTCTATTTCCTGCAAAAACTTCTGGATTCAATAAACGAAGTTAGCAAAATAATCGAAATTGAATTGTCGCAATTGTCTTTGAGGTATATATAAAAAGATTCAATTTTCAATATGTATTTGTAAATAAAACTTCTTATAAATTTATCAGCGAAAGATTAGCCAAGAACAACGACAAAAATTCAGGCAAGCTTAGACTCTTGGGAATGATAAACATATCAAAGAACAAAATGGTATCCGTTCATATAGTGTTTCTTTTCAGCCATGTCCGAAAAGATTTCAGATTCAAGTTGCTTCCCTGGTTAGAATTTTAAAAAGAAGGTTTGTTCTTGAGGTTATGGTGAAATTTCTTGCCACAAAATTATTTGCAAACATTTTACCTTTTTAACATAATTCTATCAGTAGAAGTTAAACTAAAGAGGTATGTGATAAGTGATAATAATTCCTCTTCCAGTTTTTAATATATTAGGGATTTTCTTGTTTGACAGAATTTAGTTTTTTTTTATTTACCACTTTTTTAATACTTTCTAAATTAGTTAAAAAATCAATGGATAATTATTTAGTCAATACTTCATATTTATTTATTTGCCTATTTGTTTATTTATTCATTTATTTACATTCGATATTTATATTTGCATTTATATTTATATATATGTTTTTTCTCTTTTTTGGAAATGAAGTTTTAATTAAAGCTAACTGCAAATATATTATCAAGTTTAAGACTGCTTTGCATAAAGCTTCTTTATGTTTTGGGTCTTCATAAAATACTTTATTAATAGGTATTAGAGAAGGTAGATTTAGCTACGGTAATGTATACGGTATTTTCTAATAGAATATATTTCTGATATAGCCGTAAATACATCACCGTCCTAACAACATATTTTAGATAAAGAATTTTACGTCAGGTACTCTTACAGAACTTAAATGAGATAAGGAAGAATTAAAGTAAAAGCAACATACAACTTTCCGCCAAACATAATTCCAAAATAATGATATGTACGAGGAAGAAAGAACTGCCGAAAGAATCCTTCAAATTGAAAATAACCGTTTTGAAAAGTTATTCAGAACCGCTAAATCAAATCAACCCCTCCACATATTGACAAACATTGCAAATAAGTATAGTGATATTTTTATTGAAGAATATTTGCGTGTAAAATGAAACGATACTTTTTTTGAAAATTCCAAAGGTACACGATGTTATAATGTCAGAATCCTTTGTTATGATTAGTTTAAACAGATGTCACGAGACCCTTTCAAAGCGTAATATTATTCCTGTATAATATTGAAATATAAACTTAGTGTTGCGCTTTAGTTTTATATCTTATTTGCTTTTGTTCCAAATAGGATTATTATGTTTAGGACATTTTCATAACGATCAAAATCTGGTTATGAAATTTAAGTAAATGCTAGAAAACTAATGAGTAAATGAAAATTGATGAGTAAATGGAGATTGATGCTCAATAAATAAATAGTCAGATACAGAATGAAAAAAGTTTAAATTATAAGAAAATCTAATGATACAGCATATCTGCAACCATCCGGAAAGCTCATGGTGATAATCTTAATCATAATCCATCCATAAAAATTGAGATAAATGAATGAATTGAAATAATTGAATTTTTAGTTTCGCAAAACATATTCCTCGTGCTTCGTCTTTTATCAATAAATATACAAACAAATTTTTAAAAATATTTCGCAACTTAATTTTTTTCTGATGTAATGAATCACTGAGATTTTTTTACAGCAGACTTTTAGCTACAAATTGAAATGTTTAGTTAAAAAAAAGGCATAGATGGGTGAAGCAAAGAAGGATTTGCCGACAATGAATACTTCTGGAATCTCTGCAACAGAAGCGAAGAGGCCAGAACAGCTGTCGTAAGATTATAACAACCTATGATATGATCGGTACAAGATAGATTAGTGTGATAAATGTCAACAAATTTCCTGAAAACATATTCCTGGAAGAAACTTTCCTTCCAAAAATTGTAATATATATATATTACAATTTTTTTTCTTTATATACATATATATTATACGAAGTTCCGTTCGAGGTTTTTATGATATATATATAGATATGAATTTAAAACCCTGAGCATCATCGCACCTTGCTGTTTTTGCTTGAATATTAGTTTCAGTTCGCTGCATTGTTACAGAGGTTATTTTTCTCTGGGAGTAAATCATTTATTTTCATTTTTATCCAAGTTCCCAGAGAAAATTTAGTGTTTAGACTTTTTCACAAGCCACCAAACTTTACTTCAAACATATCCATTAAACGCATTTTCCGTGGTTTTCCAGCCGAGTCCTCCTGATGTTAACACCTCACATTATCTAATAAATGTTATGATAATCTCTCTTTTAAAGGAATCTACTCCCTACGGATCAAATAATATTAAAACAAAAGTTTTCGTGAATCTGCAGACGAAAAGTGGCCAATAATTTTTTGTCAATTATAAAAAAACTCAAATTGAACACTTAATGTAACAGCTAGCCCGAGTTACACCTAGTTTTTGAAAATTCTACGCCCTGGGAAAAAACTTTCTGTTGGAAACATCAACATGTATATACTAGATCATCCAAGTTTACATGTTTATATATATATATATATATATATATATACCATCNCTCAAATTGAACACTTAATGTAATAGCTAGCCCGAGTTACACCTAGTTGTTGAAAATTCTACGCCCTGGGAAAAAACTTTCTGTTGGAAACATCAACATATATATACTAGATCATCCAAGTTTACATGTTTATATATATATATATCTACCATCGAAAGTTGATAAGGCAGACACTTGATAGATACGTCGCCGGTACAAGACCATGCGATCAGCCATAGCTATTCAGAGTCACCAATTAACGGGTCAAATAACCCGATTGGTTTTAATCTAATAGATGCGCTATATATATCATATACTTGAAATTCAAATCATTTGCTGTTTTTTTTGGTCTTTATTTATTTGTCTGAATTCTTCAGTTTCATTGTTAAAAGAGTTTTCGTTCTCCACAGAGATACAAATCCACAGCAAAAACATATAGCCGAAATCCAACAGCATGTATTACCATACAAAAACTGTTTTTTTATCATAAAATATGTAAATGGAAATATAGTTTGTTTGCGGCCCACATTTTTCTATCTTTCCTCCTTTTTTAAGTCGCAACTATGAATGTTTTTTGACAACTCTAAAAGTTCCTGACATGAAACAAATGTGGAAAAAGTGTGTAAATCAAAAAATGATTTCAATTGTTAAACCATCGCACGTGCAATAAGGATAAACAGAACGGTAAGTATATTCCCCTCAGAAAATTTTTCTTACCCATTACTAACGTCTTTTATCTTTATTTATCAGAGAAAAAAAAATACTCGGATAATATAAAATCATAATTGATCTTCCTAGAAGTGATATGAGTAAATAAAAATATGCAAAACAAAATGTACAAAAATAAATAAATAAACAAACAGAAGTGAGTAACCATCGACCGCTTAATAAAAAAAAACAAACTTGATAACCACTAACTGTCACTGCAACGTTTCTATAAATAAATTATCCATAGCAAGAAGTTATTCAAACTGCAACTTTCTAGATTATGGCCACTAGTCAGCACTTTATCGCTCTACCATACTGAAGCTTCTTGACAGAGTTTCATATCAGTTAAGTACAGATGACAAGTCAATACGATAAACAGCAATTTTAAAGTAGACAGTACAGAGACAAAAAAGAATTTCATTTTCATTGATTGATAAAGCACTGATACGATCCGCATCCGGAAGAACCGTCGTTTTAGCGATGGGACAGGTTTGACAAGTCTGTAGTGTACGAATGTAACTAGCAGATAATCTCACACTAAGCGAACAAAACAGTTTCATTTTTGGAAGAGAAAGGAGTAACCTCGTTAGAAAAATGAATCGAAGTTTGACGATTTAATGAGAAGTATATTTATAAATAAACTTACAGTTACGTCAGTCCATCCATAGACAAGTAAATTACCGTAAATATCCAATGTCATTACGATGTGCATATTATTCTGCAAATTAACTGTCGTTGCACAAATGAAATCTCCTGCCGGGTTTTCTAATGTCACTTCAGCACCACTTTCTGTAAGAAGGCAGTACAGTTCAAACACATTATAATTGAATGCTACTAGGACCATTGGAAATGCGATAATTCAGGAAGTTTCATCTGCAGTGACGGAGTATAACATTCAAAAAGGACTGAATAAATTCTCCAAATAGATACGATGACACATTCATGGAGTAGGTTTTAACGACTTTTTACAGGATCTAATACTATAAATTCTTAATACTGCTTACACACAAATAAATAACTTTGAAAAAAAAAAAGAACCTGGATTGAGTACAAGTAGTCGAGCGGCAAGTGATCCAACCAGACCCAAATATATTGGCTGATTGGGAACAGCAAGCTCTCGACTGAAAGGATTCGAAGCCAATGTTTGAGGCAAAATATTACAGCTATTTGAACCAAAATCAATCTTTACCACATAATTTTCATTTCGTTCTGCCAGGAGTACATAATATTGACCAGAAGCTGTGGCACCAAGTGCAAAGCCGTAAACATGCGATGGTACTTCATACTTGTTCAGTGATGCCAGATGATTTGCGACGTATCGATAAGTTCGCACTAATAATTTTATATCATTATAAAGAATATCATAACTACAACAAATTATCTTATGTAAAATTTATCCAAATAATACGCGGTAGCAATCAACGATACTGACTAAGCTTATCGTTGGATAAAAAGAACTTTACTTTTCGAACAAGATAAGAACAAAATAGCCCAATTCTTGGAAACTAACTAACCACATCGATCGGTCATCAAAACTAATAACTCCGATAAACCATCACCATCAATGTCACCGATGTATGAGCAGCATATATTAGCCTGGATAAATTGCTCGAAGAGTGGCAAAGGTTTGTGCATTTCTCCATTTTGGCCATCTATCTGTGGGAAGTCGAATGAACGTATCTGGCCACTTGCCGATATGGCAACTATTTCATCACTAAAATATCGAAAGTAATAAATTAAGAGTTACATGGGGCATTTGACACCTGTGAAATGATAAATGATACATCACTTAAGAGTTCCATCAATAATTTAAATTATTATGCTTTAAAATCACTGATTTCCCACATGATGCTACTACAGCTAAGAATGTGCTCCTACCTGAATAGGCAAAGTTTAAAGTGACTTTACTATAGCACCAAACAACTTTGAAGAAAGTATTCCCCTCTCTTCGAAAAAAACTGACCTGTTTTGTCTTAACTTTCCAAAACAAATTGTTGTCAAAGGACTTTTGGAAATATTTTCCAACTTTGCATATTGTCTGCTGGTAGTAAAAAACAATAACTGAAATAACATCAACTAACTAAGATATAGTGAAAAGATAAATATGAAGGAAGTATACAAAGGAGGTATTATCTTCCTGAAACTAAGAAAGACTCGACATGAAGTGAACAAAATCGACGAAAGTTATGTTCCACTCATCGCCTTATAATCTGCAAAATATTCCTTGAACAATTATTACTATAAAGCTGTACGCTTTCACTAATTCTACGGAGTGAATATGACTGCAACCGATTGACTTTAAAGACAGTTAAGACCATAGTCCTAATTTGTCTCTAACTTAGTAACATTACCCATGGAGAATACCAGAGGAGACTAACGTCACCATTACATTTGCCAACAATGATGAAAACTCGCTGATAGTTCCGTGACCATACCATCAACACACTAGAAGAAGGCACATTTAAATGGGTAGCAAATAGCGCAGCAGCATTAATACTTCCTCCAAGCCTAGTAGTTCGCGTCTCTGAGAGTATCATTTTAGAACATCCTGGAAATAAGAGAGAATAACGTTTGAAACCTTAAGCTGGCTTTAATATATCGAATTATGAAAATTAAGGTTTCATAAGATAGAGTAGATTTTGATGCGAATATCCTTTAGTAATGAACATGCTCCTATGCTTAAAATGTAATATCGTCGGTAAAACTAAACTTTTTCACTCCCTATCTCTCAGTCTGGTCCAAGCAACCCATCCTGCCCCATTTGAATGATTAAATATGAGAACCAAGATACCGAAAAAAATGAAAAACCAGAATTTTCAAGGTGAATAACTTGAAAATAAATCCTAAGAAAAAAAAACCAGATACCAAGTAGTAAGGAAAACACAACATGAATTCTAGTGTATGAATTTTAACGAAAATAATCGAGAGATAATTTATTCTTCTAAGTTTTACATGGAATAAAACAGTCGATGCAGATAAGTTGATAAGTTAGAATAGAACAACTAACATTTGTAATCGAACAACCGATATTGATAAATTGACAAGTTAATTAAATTTGTAATAACGAACTGCGTTCATTCACATGAGATTCATCCTTATCCCAGTTCTTTAAAATCCTCATGCAGGTATCATTAAGGAGAAAAAAAAAAAAGAATTAGATAGAAGTAAAGCTTGATCAATTCGTTGAAAAGTCTCGCTGACACATGGAGCAAGGAACAAATGAAGAAGTCATTTGAAATGTTGAACGAATACTTCCAAATGAAATTTTTGAAAATATTAAATTAATTTCATCAAGTGTTTTATATAAGTTGATAGCATACCGAAATGATAAATTAAGAGATTTAAAAATTTACGAGATTGGATAAATCAACAACTGCTTACAAAAATTACTATATGTTAAGGATCGAATATCAACAAATGCATCAACTTATACTTGCTAGAATTTAATAAATATTATATGGATCGCCTTTCCCATGAAATAAACATGTAATAATTTAAGATTACTTTGATAACCATTAATCAATAACATTATTAAAAGCAGTTCCAAATAACAAAAAATTTTAATGGCAAAAAATGAAAACAATGGAAAGAAACATATCAAAAACCAATTCCGTCCCCTTAAATTCTATTGCCAAATTTTACCTGAAATTGTTGCGTGCGTATTACACCCGGAAAGCCATATACAGATCTAGTAATGTCCCCCATTAATGAATTTATAAACCAAACATGTGACAACAGATATATAATAGGCAAATTAATTATAGAAGTATAAGAATGAAAACGATCATCAACTGCTATAACCTATCAATTAATGCAGATAAAAGAGTCTGGGGGTAAAAACTAGCTGATAATTTAATTGACATAAAGAGAAAGAGGGAATCTTTCTTTCTGTAGAACAGCAATTAAAATGACTTTCAAAGAACTTTAAAGTTATAGAAAAAATTATGTTCTTCTGTGGCTAATCAAATAATTTAAACTCTTTTTCAATTATGTTCTGTAAAAGGAAATTGATACGTACAAAGAGATAATAAAATATCTTGCGTATATGCTAGAATTTGAAGAAATCAACACCATAATTACTCCAGTTACTACTGTTGTCGGTAAAATATGTTAATAAAAACAAAAAAGCAATTGACTGTAAACCTTAAGATCAAAAGAGGAAAGGGAGGAAAAAAACAGAAAAGAAAAAGCTGAAATAAATGTTCATAAACAGTGTAGTTCTAAGCAATAAAGCATTATGATAGTCGTCATCAAGACAAACTTCTCGGAGCCGATCGAGATGACATAACTGAAAAAAAAAAAACAAAGAGTAAAAAATATGCAAGCGAAATTAAGATCCATAAAAAACAGAGATAGGCAAATAAGTGATAAGTGTGCGTAGCAGAGAGCGAAGAAATCGAATTTAACATAATTTAAACCGAACCTTTATCGAAGTTTTTATCTTGACTGTACAGATTTCCGCTCACCATTACCATAATTTATAACTACGGAAGCATTAGCCATTTTCGAACCATAATGACCAGCCCAAAACTGTTCATCTTTTCCGCTGTGTTTAAATAATACGTAACGAATGCCTTTAGGATAATCCGAAAATGTATGCTCAATTTTCTGCCACCCAGTCTCTAAAAAAAAAGATTATGAAGATTACCGAAAATTCACTGAAAGTTTTATTTATCCATAAACTAGTATGATGTGCAAAAACATCATCAGTCCGCGCAATAAAACCACACACACACACACACACACACACACCTTGTTAATGCTGATGTGCTTGAATATTCTTTTCAGAAAAGAAATAAATCTAAAAATTTACCTCTTAAAAATCGAACACGAATTATTGACGTGTCAGTTGTTTCATCATGCCGTGGCATAACACGCTGTCGGCCAAGACGACGGTACTGTGCACATACAAGAATTCCCGGTATTGATCTAAATGCCAAAGGCATAGATCCATCATCAACTTGATCATGAACATGATGATCATTATAAAGCAGTTGAACTTCCAATAAGTATATCGATGTGCAATCGAAGCGGCAAGTACAATACTCCGAAACCGTAATTGGTGGACAAAATTCATCCAGAAAGGCGGGCTAAATAAAGGGTTGGAACACTATGGAGAAAAACTGTCATAAGAATCTAAATTTCAATCACTGATGAATACTGCTTATGTTAAATAAAATGATGAAAATATGAGGTCTCTCAGATAGCCCTATACAAATATTAGCAAATAAATCAAAAAAAAATTCAGGTAAAATGAATTTAAATACCGGCGATACTTCTTTGAATCATAAGCAGCTTGAAAAAAAAAAAAAAAAAAAAAGACTGAGTTATGAAGAAACCAGTTACTTCGATTCCTTCCTTCCACAAATCAATGATTTGAAATTTACTGCACCAACCATAACTTGTCGCAAATGCAATTGGAATATCTATCGACGAATCTGCACAACCTTTTGGCGGTTTTTCGATTACGAATCTAGATTATTATTTTATTATACAAAATTTAACCAAAAAGCAACAGCCGGTCATTAACGGTGCCTCTCTTACAAGTTACTATGTATTCATGTATTATCCGATCTTACATGTATTCAGGATTGGTTAATAGCAGTAAGCATATCTATATTAGCTCTTTGTCTTGGAGCTACGTATTTTTTTACAACTTATTTCATATTTAATCTGCAAAAAATTCAAAGCAATCAAATGAAAACTTTACCCATCACCGCCATTTTCACCTACTTCCCAGTTCTGAAGAGATCCATCGCCACCACTAGGATTGCGAACCAAATTTCGATTGAAAGTTCGCTTTATGGAAACTTTTTTGACATTCAGTGAGGGTTCACTTCGTAAAGAACTTGGAGGCAAATCTAGTGATCGATACATCATATAATTCACCCAAAAACCCGGAGCCGATAAAACACTGCGCCACCGACGACAAACCTATAACAAGAACCTATTTACTCTATACTACCGTGCGCTACAGCTGTCAATAATTTCATACTACTACAAGTTTAATAAAATAAAGAGTCCAAGACAAAAAAAAAGTAGTAATTAGCACACGGCATTGGACCATCGAAGTGCCTCCAATAAAACACATTTTCTAATGAAACTGAGAAAAAAACAACTTGCCAGAGGGCATACGTAACCAATATCATGAGGATTATCAACTCTGATTAAAATCTCTGTAAGAATTTGGGGAGGAATTGGTGCTCCGTGGATACAGATGTCGCTTCTGCCCTCTGAAATAAGCAAGTTTGTTTCGCTAAAATTAAAGTAGTTCGCAAAAACCCCCATCCTCTCATAGTTCTCCAAGAATCTCTACGTGTCATGGGAAATTCCTTAAACCATGAATAATAAATATACATACCGTCGCTTTGATCTTTGGCTTCACTTTGGGATGAGAACGGAATTACCTCCATTACTTCCATATACAGTTCATCTACAATCTTTAACAATTACAAAGTATAAAGGAGAATATTTAGAACTGTCACAAGCATTTCCAGAAAGTAATCGTCCAATAGCTTGAAATCTAAATCGTATGTTGGAAGATGACTCATTTAGCAACACACATTAGCCCACTGATGGGCAAACTAAATAAAGGTACGTTGTGAAATGAGAACAACAGTCCTCCAATCAATAACACAAAACCTCTTATCACAATTAAAATTATAGATCCTGTATTTCAGGTCTAACGTCTGAATTTCAAAAACGATGAGAAATAATCAAAATTAGCACGAAGGAAATAAAATAAAACAAAGTATGATTGATAACAAATATGCAAGCGAAAAAAAAAAGCAAACCAAAAATCAAAGCAAATCAAGTTCAAATTTGAGCTGTTGAGACGTATTTATTCAAGGAAAATATCTGAATGTTTCAGTACGCGATTTTCTGGAATAAACCGGAAATGTGAAGACCGTTTGCTAGGAAAGCGATAATAACTAAANAATGTTTCAGTACGCGATTTTTTGGAATAAACCGGAAATGTGAAGACCGTTTGCTAGGAAAGCGATAATAACTAAATGTTTTATTACATCTGTACATGAAGATTTGTAATAGGACGAAATGAGCAAAACATTTTGAAAATTAATGAATCTTCAAATTACAACTGAAAGGGAAAAAACTGAATTATAAAAATATCGTTTCCATTATATCATGACAGAGAGAAAAAGGGGACACTGCACACACACACACACAGATAGGAATTTGATATGAGTCAACATAGTCATTTTCCGTCCTCGAATTCAATATTTGAACCTTTTTATATGCATAACTTAATTAAACCAACTACATATAAATATAATATACCCGACTACCAAGAAAAAATATCTGGAATATATTGATTATATACTAAATGATGATTTTACCTTTGAAGAAAAATCATAACAAGAAAGGCTAAAGAATAACAGAAATAGTATGAGGCCTAGCATAAGTTCTTCAAATAAGCACTTAAATACAACGGTTAACGAATAGGTTGCTTCGAATATTATCACTTATCGAATGAAATAATTTTCAAAATCCTTTAAAGCTAACTGAGAAATTTCTATACAATGGAAATGAATAGTGAAATCTGAAACCAGCAGTTAACCAAAAAAGAATCAGAAACTAGAATGTGAAATAACGATCCAACTCACGACGAAATAGAATAAAAAAATAGGGTACAGTGCGAGCAACTTCCGTCGGGGTGGCTGCGAACCAGAAATAAACACCATAGATGCTGAAAAACGCAGATATTTCCAAAACTGAAAAATTTCTTACAAACATTTTCATCCAGTTAGCTTCCCCATTTTAAGAAAACAAAAACTTTCCCTTTTCTATGCAACGTTTAGGATCAAAAAAAAAAAAAAAACTATTGCAATAAAATTACCATATATTGCCCATGTAAAGCCGACCACTGTCACTAGGAGACGTAAAGCGAAAAGAAATACAGTTTGTTCGGAGTTTATTTCAATAAATTTACATACTACAGCTGCTAAACCAGGAGGCAACAAACAGTATCCAAGCACACAAAGCGATTGAAAAAATGATCTAAAAGAATCCATAATAGTATATGCTAATAAATATCAGTAGCAAAAAAGGAAACATGAATTTATTATTTAAAACAAAGTACAGGAGTTTAACTATATGTAAATCAATTCGCTATGATGCTAGTTTTCGATTTGATTCAATTAGCAGTTAAAAATATTATCGGACAATGTAGACACGAGCAGTAATTTTGAGCTTACTGTAGTGTCTATTTTGCATCCATGAAAAACAAATTAGCAGTCAAAATTCTACGATTAAAATATTCAGGAAAACTATTCAACAACAATTATTTACTGTTCCCACAGAAAAAAAGATATAAGTAATTACATGTTACCACCAAGCAGCTTTGTATTCAAAGTGACAATGCATGAGCCGAAGAATGTTAAAGTGAAAACTTCCGTAAAATGAGGGCCTTTGCCGTTTTTGCCTCCTTGCAGCAATCTCAAAAGAACCAATCATACTTACTGAAGAAATAATATTAAATGGCAAAGAAAAAAAACCATTTTCCCTTGTTTTGTTCGACNAACGAAAACAAATTTCCAAAAAAGCTTCAACCATTTTCCCTTGTTTTGTTCGACAAATGGAAGAAAGATGAAAGAGCACATTACAGATCGTGATAATATGTAATGAGCATGAAATCTCCTAGCAAAAAGTGGTTACGAAAAAACAAAACCGCTGTACCAGACACTGCTAACAAAAAAAAAAGGTGTTATTATTCTTAGCAACTACGACAATGCCCTAATCAGAGAAGCATACCACTCTGAAGAAGCCAAAGATAATATAAGTCAAGAAGAAATGGTGCCAGTCAATTACAAATTTCCTTAAAAAAATGAAATTTGATAAAAGTGACGATAGCAACCAAAGGACTTACAACGAAATGAAGACACATATAAACAGCGGTCCCCAAAGATCCCAGTCACGTAATAACTGTTGACTGTTCTTTGGCGCCAAAACCTGCCCAAATTTTGTACCGATAGTACGCAAGTCTCGTCTCTAAGAAAAATGACGGAATCCTATTAATGGCGTAAAAAACTGCTTAAAGAAGATTGATAACATGTTCTATTTTTAGCGAAAAAAGACTTTTATTCTCTAAACCATGGAAGATCTACAAAATTCAAGTAAACAGGATGTCTTTAAAATTGAAAATTTGGGAGTTGACAGTGAATTTTCTTGAATAATGTAACTAAAAAGCTATTATAAATAATTAAAACACTGAAACTAACAATGGTATCCCAGACCGGCTCATCCAAAGTATCAAAATCGCTACATAAATCGGGTTCAGTGATAGAATGCTTTGACTTAAATAAAGTTGCTCCGGAAATTTTCCCACTTAAATCAACTTGTTGCTGATCACGTCTCTCTTGTTCCTTCGCTGAGATTTCTTTTTCCAGCTAAATAATACAATTTATCCGGACTACCTAGTACAATCGGTATAATCTTGGCATAACTGCTACTGTTTAATTAAAGGAAGGACTAACTGAAAGAAATAGATTACTTGACCGGTGGTATCTTCAGCCAGTCAACTAAATCGTTACCGATGTGCTACCTGGTTTCTGGCTAGACAGCAGTGCACATTTAAGACTGCAGTGATCCATTCAAGACTTTTATATCTTAAAAAGTTTAAAAATACGAAATCTGCACTAACCAATTCAATATCAATCGAAGCATTTCCAAAATTGTGAGCCATCTCTACACTTCCTTGCGGTTCCGGAAAAGACTATTACAAAACAAGTGAAGCATTTGAAACATAAACTGTAATCTGAACCAGTCGTATTATGGTGGAGTGTCTTTTTCCTTTTCAACTAGGAAATATCACATAAAAAAATAACCTAATTAACTCACCAATTAAAGGATTAGTATGTGCACCGTGATTAACTCTCAGATCAACTAAAATATTTTCAGTAGCTGATATGGTTGTGGATCCACAATAAACGATTGGTCCTGTTGACAGCGGCGCAGACGATGCCGTATCAGACATACATTTATTTTACTGACACCTTAGGCGCCACCTAAACTGCAGAAGTACTAGTAGGAGAGAAATGACTTGGCCTGAGTCATTCCGTTTTAAAGTTGGAAGCGACTAAAAACAAAAATATTTACCAACTTCTAAATGATCACAACGCCGTTGAAGAATAACTGTGAAAAATAAGCTTAAAGATAATCTTGAAAGATGCTTGAGGGCTTACTTGCACAATCACCTTTTTTTTTTTTTTTTTACTATTTCATGAAAACATAATGGAGTGCCGAGGGAATTTCAGAATTTCGCTTCACGTTTAGTTATGCCTATCCACTAAAATTCACTAATACTCGAAAGACCGATAAGCTTATGTAGGGAAATAAGTTTCCTTTATTGCTTAATAACACTATTAACCTTAATTTCTACATGTCTTAATAAACAGAAAAAAAAAAGATTCGCATTACCGGCGTATACAAAGCAGAATAGAAGGTAAATTTTTGGTAAAAACATTTCTAATCATAGCAGTTTACAAATACAATGAAACATTTATTGAATTCAGTAAAAACAAACGAACAAAATAAACTGCACAATATAACAAATCACATTTAAATTTCTATAACAGTAATCTTGAATATTCCCTCTGGACTAGTATTAAAAGAAAAAAAAAAATCCCGGCATAAGTTGCCGACTGTACACTGCAAAAAAGAAAAGACTTTTTTAAATGCTTGGGATGTGAGAAGTTGTGAATATTCCAAAAAATTCCTAGATTATTTTCATGCTATGGTCGTAACAAGGGAGTCTGAACTTTTACAAATGCTGCAGAAGGTGAAAAATAAGTTGTAGAAGAGGACCCAACATGATCCGATTTTACGGTTGGATTTACAATCTCTAATCCCAGAACGGGGGTGAAGGTTACGCTTGAAGAAGTGCCCGCTGCTCGAGAACGAATCGACGTCACACCACCCATTGAGCGCTGTCGTTCCATTGTTTTTTGAAGTTTTTGTGACATTCTTGAAATAAATTTTCATTTTTTATACAGTTGTAAACTCAGTTCTGGATAAACGATAAAAGGAACATTTGTATAGTATAGCAACTTACTGCCTTACCGAGAGGTTCTCCAGCTCAAAAAGATGAACATTGATCAGGAAGCACATAGGCTAAGAAATTCAAAAATTTAGCACGGCTTACCTGGCCCTTGTTTTCGGATCAACTGTAGCACTTCTGATGCGACTTCCTGATGATGGGCCGCTCAGTGCCTGTCCAAGTGAAAATCCCATATTTTCTTGGATGACATCTTCGGCCAATTCACCAAAATTCATACGATTCGATTTTTTTCGTAATTCAGTCATACCCAATCGTTCCTTCATTTTTCTCACTCGCCGTCCACCTCGTTTCTTACTAGCCTTGAAAGTTCAATAATATAAAATCAATTGACTTCAAGAAAAACGAACAACTGAATGACAGTTCATTTCATTAAGAACCAGTTAGTGTTTTGTCTTTTACTAATGACCACTACACGTCAAACAGGCAACATACACTTTCTAAAACACGCTAACTACGGCACTTCAAAGCTGCATCGCCTGCTCCATTCTTTAAAGCTTCCATTCCTATATAACTTCATCTGTATTACTTTAAAGAAGAAATAATAAGTGACTCACTGAATTTCATCAAATTTCTAAGTGTCCTAATAAAATACATGAACCACCTTATCCAAAGGTTTTGGTAGAGGTTTTGCAGCTTTCACTGGTGGAGGTTCCAACATTTTTTCTATTTTTTGCTTTATTTGTTCAAATAAGCTTTTTCCGATCGAACCATCCGACGATTCATGGATAAAATCAACGCGTGCAGCCAGTGTTGTTTTCGCGGCTAATAATCGAGCAGCCTTCTGTCTGAAAATTATTAAAAAGTAAAAATTCTTATTCCGAATGTTAATGAACTGCTCCATAAATCAATTCAGTCAAGTTCTAGCGCAATTTTTCCTTCTACGGAATTAGCGAAATAAATTTTATAGTCAAAAGCAATGATACCTCAGATCTGGTGGGACTCCCTGTACAACGGGATGAAAAAAAAGGAAGCCAGCATGAGGTAAAACAGCTGTGGAACTAAAACCGCTTAGCGTTTTCTTCTGCGCACCAAGAATCAGTACATTGCAAGCAGGAAGGCGAGCCAATGGAGCAAGACCTGGAAGACAATATTTCGAGAATGAAAGGAAATTAAACGATATTAGGTAGGAAGTGTCGACCTGAATGAAATGCCTTGTAATTAGCTCTTTTGTAAACGACTGTGTTTAAGTAATATGACTTACTACTCTTCTCTTAATTAGGTTAAGAAGCGTAACACTGTTTCAAACTAGCTAATATTCACAGAAGGGGCAAAAATCAACTCTTAATAAGGTTAAAACTTACCTCCAGCTTTAGCAACAATCATTGCTGCCGTGCCAGCTCCCAAAATTTCGCAAAGATTTGGTGCAATGAGTGCCATCCTCGATTCAACTAGTTGGTACATATTAAGTCGATCGGTGTGCAATTTTTCAGCCATATCACATGCTTCCTGCACTGCTGCTAATTCATCTGGTTCTAGTGCCTTTCCCTGCGTAGTTGACGCTGTCACGCTAACTACTATGCATGTTGCGGGTGCCAGAATTTCACTGAAATTTATATAATATTAAGTGATATCAAATTAATATTGGAAAATACTTGAAAAACAGTGGATATAAATTATTAAAAAGAGTTGACCTTAAAATCTGCTTGTTCTGTCCCTTGGTGGAAATATCATTCCCGAGAAGTTTAACAGTTGCCAAATATTCTAGAGCGTTTGGTACTAGAGATTCTAATTCCGGAAAACGCTTTTCATATTTATCGCGAACAAACTTATGAATAACGTTCAGTTCTTGATCTACTTCAGCTGCAAGCTGCAAAAACAAGCTAGCCCTTGAAGTCTGATTTCTTTTGAAAATATTTTCAAACAAGAAAAAAAACAAATGTTCAAAACGACAGAATATGGAATGTTTATTAAATATAGGTGGACAGTACTGCTCAATTCCTCACGGAAATGATCACGCAATATTCTCCTTTTCTTTTTTTTAGGATTTACGACCAAAAACAAATGAAAGAAGAAGACAGTGAAGTTTGCTCTGTGAAAGTTTATCCAAATAATAAAAGTAAGGGAGAGCATTTTCAAAAATACATCATAAATTTAGCAAAAAAAGTGACAAGATTCTACTCACTCCAGAAAGTTCTACAATCAATTTGTACTGAGGATCTGCTTCCAAGGGTTTTGTAACTGGTGGAATTTCCTTCAAATTTAGTTGCTCCTGCATTTTGTCGATGAGATCTTTGTAACTATAAAATAATTAAAACACTTAAAACTAATCAAATGTGATCTTTCACATAACTGCAGTTTATTACACTAGAATAAAAAAAGGGAAAACAAGAATTAAAAAAATAAAAAATAGATGCACATTCCGAGTTTCGCAATATTGCTAGAAATATTTAAGGGTGCGTTCCATACTACTTATTATCATACTTCTGATTCGCTAATAATTTTGCCACGGATCCAACTCGATCATAGACATTCATCGATGGTAGTTGCTCATTCACTTCTTCTAAGCCTTCCACCCCATCCTGTTCCGTCTCCTCCACTAATTCTTCATCTTCCAAATCCGCCAGTAACTCATCCGCAAGTGACATATTTGCCGAGAAGTAATTACAGTAATACCAATACACAAGAAGCAAAGAATACCTGCAAAAGTAGTTTCCATTTGCGATATCAACTTTTAAATAGAAGAACGGAGAAGGCTCCAGTTTTTATACGCTGAAACATATGCTACACTACAGCAACCTCAGCTATGGCTAAGTAATGCTGGATGCGTACAATAAGTTGTTAAACTGAAACAAATATTTACTCCATCCAATCAGTTCCGCTTACCTACCGCCTTCAAGAACACTACCCACCTAGCTCCTCACAGTACCGTTACTTCCGAACCTGTCGTTCAAAGTGGTTTGCTAACTTTGTTTAGTATCAATACACTACGAACGGTGTGTAAAAAGTCGGCTGCAATGAAAATCATCATCCGGCACACTTTTTGTTTTCCAGAAATCCACGGATTCGTATGTTCCTGCAATCTTCTATTGCGAAGTGTTTAGGTTTTATGTAAAGTGACAACCTCCTGTAGAATTATTCCTTTTCATCAATAAAGTAAGACTAATTTATTAGTTAGCATCAGAATATTACATGCATGCAAACGCATTGTATCTTTTAATATATGAAAGAACAGTTATCTGTTATCTGGCTACTGTCCCCGTTTCGAAATTTGCAGAAATCCGACAGGTACTTCGTCGAATTTATTTCTACTAACTAATTATCTTTTTTTCTCTACTTTCGAAAATGGAGAGCTTTCCTTTGAAAAATGAAACGAAATTTTCGGGTGATTTAATTATTCATCAGAAAACTCTTCCATATCTCTTCAGTCTGATTTCATCCAGAAATAGGCTGTATTCAGAGAAAAACTTTTTTATTCATTTCTTTCAGTTTAATCCTTATTGCACAGTTTTTATAATATTAATATCAATAATCCATTGTAATTCCATTCGTTATGTTTGATAAATCATTGAATATTAATAATTTTAACACAAAAAAAGTATTGGAAGTGGTAGGAGATTACTGAGCTAAAAACTTCTATGAATTACTAATAATGACAGAAGAGTAAGATATAAATAACATCACAGAAAGACTTTAACTAATGAAAAATAAAATCAAGACAGCGAAAAAAAAANTAATAATAATAATAATAATAATAATCACAGAAAGACTTTAACTAATGAAAAATAAAATCAAGACAGCGAAAAAAAAAATAAGGAAACCATACCTTCTTCAACTGAACATCTCAAATTACCTCAGCAGTAATCAAAAAGAAAAAGCGAAGCAAATCTTATACAATGAAACATAATAATCGTAATCAGATTCTTTATATTTTGATCAGCCTCTGCAAATTCATTCTGTTCATTTCTTCGAATATGCAGCAATGCAGGAAGGTTTTCGGTTAAAATTGCTGTCGAATGATAAGAGCATATCTCTATCTAGTTTATTAATTTATAACTTACCATGCCATCATCACTTCAAAGAAAAGCGGAATTGTTCTCTGATTCTGATAAGCAATTCTTTTCTAGCCAGAAACTCTGTGATGCGTGGAGGATTCAATTCTTCAGCATTTGGAAGTGCTAAAAAACAAAGTGTAATGTCACATCTTGGTCATGCTTATGGAAAAGAATAAATTCATTTAAATTTCAAAGTTATTTAAACGATCGAAATTACCCTAAAGTAGCTCACAATCCTGGCATATTGTACAAAACTTCTTAGTTGAAACTTAGCATTTTGTTCCGAATTCATTTACATGAAAGCACTGTACTACATGATTTTGTCATACAAACTAGTGTCAAGAAGTTAAATTAAATTATTATCAAACATGCAACAAAGATGGAATTGTGATTGAGCGAATGATTCTCACCGGTGAACTTTCTTAAAATTCATGATTTAAATTAATCAAGATATTTCGGACGTTTAAAAAAAAAAAAAAAAAGAGGGCTGGTAGATTTTGGAATTGTAGAAAATAATTGGCTTTCATAAGTGAAGAACTGGACTGAATTTGAATATTTGATAAGTTCAATTTAATAGTCTTCCAGGATTTAGCATCTTAAGTTATTCTGTTACTGAACATCCCAGGAAAATTGCAGCTGAAGGTTATCGAGCCATGCTATGTGTTTTCTTTGTTTTTGCTTTGAAGCGAAAAGCTATAAGAGTAATTACTGGAGGAATTTTTCTTTAAATGTGCTAACGGTGAATTTAGGAAGCGGTTGTTCTTCGATATGGTAATAAACAATGTTTTGAATTGTAAATGATATTTCGAGCATTGAGAGGTTTTTTTTTCTTAAAAGAAAAGAAGAACATTGTTGATGAAGTATTAAGAAAGCATTGCAGGTATTAATTATATTGTGGTACCTGAAACAAAACTGTTTTGATACTATGTGCCAACAAACAATTTAATTTTGCAGATGTCTGAAAAGAGTAAAGGCAAGCAAGGGGTAAAATCTGGGAAATCCGATAGGTCTGTTTCTAATATTTTGGGAAAAGCATCTAAAGGTAAAGGAAATTCCTATGAAAACTATTGTGTATGAAATAAAATTTGTGAAAAGAAATGATGGAGAAACTTTAATGTTCAGGGATGTGAAGAAGCCAATTCAACCAGTTAAAAAATTGAAGGATCGTTCCCATAAACTAAGCAAGAAAAATATATCAGGTACAAGAGATGATGCTATACAATTCAGTCGAAATGCTGATATGATAAGTAAAGCTACAGATGCATCACGCAGCGTAGATACATCTCGTAGTGTAATTTCCCATTCCACGGAGTCTATTCAAAACGTTGAACCACGGGTGGCATCAAGATATTCAGCTGTTTGTCGTAGTAAGGAACCAATACAGTATTCGATGGAATCATTTCGCGTCGCGAACAAAAGTGAACCGATACGCAGCATTGACTTCTCTCGTGTTTCACGTAATATAAATCTTCTGCGAAGTGCTGAGATGATCCGTACAGAGCCTCATCTATCTAATACATCGCATAATGCAACTGCTACCAACACGGATGTGCCAGATACATCTACCATGATCAATTTATCCCGTGATACGGAGATATCACGAAATGATCTGATCGGTAATCTGGATGCTATGAAGGGAATTTGCAAAAGTTGCGAGCTGTCGGGAAGAAACGCTGATGTGGCATATGGGAAATGTAGGCACTAGTGTTGCTTCGTTTCACCTGCAGATTTGAAATGAAATCACAAAGTGATCTTTTTTCCTGTCTAGTAGAAATTATAAAATGATTACAGCACTAATGAATGATCAGAAATCACCATCAGAAAAGACGGCTCAATCACCGCAATCTCGAGCATCTCAGTCACAACCACTTCTGACAGGCACTGATGACATTAAGAGTAGGTACTTCAACCTTGACAACAAATTTTTTCCTTCTAAATTAAGCATTTCCAGATGTTCTCACAAGAAAGTAATGAAATGTGAGGAAGATGCTAAAACATAAAGCGCACACAGTATGAATGAGTACTGGATGGAATATTTCAATTTTAGGAATTTTGATATTGGAAATTGGAACTGTTTCATGATGAATATTCTCATTTACAGCTTTCAAAGTCGATTTGTCTGGAAAAGTGGAGGTTGACAAAATGAGTGACATAGCAATCGAACAACAGCTTGCATCATTAAATAAGTAAATTTTTAACAGCAGAAATAACTGTCTTTTCTTGTCGGAATTGACAGCAACAGAGATCGTTTATTGTCGGTGCTCATATACATTATTTGGCTTTGATTATTCGACCTAGGAATTCTTCTCTAAACTTCGATACATTATTTGGCTTTGATTACTCGACATAGGAGTTCTTCTCTAAACTTCGATTCAGCTAACATCTCTTAAAACAACATGGAGCATATTCTTTATGAATCTGAAAAGCAAGTTTGTCTGCAATTTGTTTGACTATGAATAATTCGTCTTCATAAATAATGATGCGTGGTAAGTGTTCAAAAAGCTGCACTATATGCAAGTATATCCACCCAAGACAATTATGGAGTAATCATTTTAGGAGCATTAGAAATAAAATGAAATTAGCAAATTCTCAATCCTTCGATATTTTGACCTCATAAATATACAGATTTGAATATGTCTGAGTTTCAGCGCTAATTTTGTTGCAGACGTTTGAAAACGTTGGTAGATGAAAATGAAAAAGCAAACAAACGTGAAGTTCAACTTTTTGCCACCAAAAATCAAATCCTTGCCAAGATAGATGTAATGAATATTGCCATATAACACAATAAATCAGAGTTTCTCGTGAATTCCGTAGTATTTTGGCTTTCTCTTTAGCAGAAGTAAGAAGAATAGCTCTCAAACTCTTTTGCTTCTTAACATTCAAAAATCTAAATCCTTTCATTGAAGCATATAAAGAAACAAATAGATGAAGCTATGGATCGTTATCGTGGTGAAGCACAAGCCTGTCATGAAGAAATTGAAAAAGAAGAAATTCTTCAGAATGAAGTTAGTATTTATTATATGCTTATAAAAAATCAACAAATAACAAACTGATCAGAAAAATTAAGCTTTACGCTGATAACAATTGAAGTGATTTGTGAAATGATTAGAAGAAAATTATGAAAGAATTACTTTTTTTTGTCATTTAAAAATCTAAATTACATGAAGGTTAAATTGTATCCCACATACTATTGATTAGAACATTTAAAATCTCATCCTCACTAGCTTGTTTTTTTTTCATTAATATTATCGCTGAAGGATTATTGAAAAGTTTCGCTGAAAATATCGCAGAACATAGATGCATAGATAGTGTATATTAATGTTGTAAAATAACAATCAAGTAATAAGGGTGGAAGACTTCAGCTAATGATGTTCCATTAATGGAAGCAAATTAAATTGATTTCTAATTATAACAAAATATGAATGTTAGTGTTATAGTAGCTACTGTATAACCATCAATCTAATAAGAAATGAAGCACACTTATTGTATGAATCAATAGTTGCAGTTGCTAATGAATTTAAAAGAAAGAGTTGAAAAACTTAGTGATATGTGCACCGATATCAGTAATCAAGTAGACGATATGACAGCGGCCTTAAATGCGTATAACGTTGGCAAAAGTGGTGTATTGTACATGATTGCTGCTTGTTTTGTTGATCTTATGATAAGCTTCTTTCAGTTCATATATACTACAGTGATTTCAATTGTTAAGGTATATCTGTTTTATAGCAAATATTCTGCACCAATTAATGAAATTTAATTACTAGCTATTTTCTAATATTTAGTAAAAATCTCGTTATTTATGGTCATATTTTTTTATAATTGTATTTTGTTTTTCATTGATATCTTAACAAGCAATAGAATTATATCGAGAAAGTAAGCAATAATTTTTTTTTTTTTTATTACCAAACTTTTATGAAATAAAATTACATAGTGATTAATAGTACTATAATGAAAAAAAAAAATTTATTGTTTTAATTGACAATATTTTGGCATAAAATCATTTTTGTGTCGCATAATCTGCAAGACGTAAAAATAACAGAGCAAAATTTTTGGTCACTTTTGATTTCTGTTATTTTACTATACATCAATTTTGTCTATTAAGATTCATAATTATTGCATCTCAAAACTAAAAAACTTTTTTTCTGCTTATGCATGACAACAAGTCCGATACAGCTAAATGATTCCTTCTTGATAAGAGTTGCAGTTAGAATGATCGCTAAAAACTTTTGCAAAAAAGAATTTAACAATTCAAAATTATCATTTTAATTAAACAAAGACCTTGATAAGTTTTTTTTTTTTTATTTTTTTCTAATTATGCACGTTTAATGCGTATTATTATTATTTTTTCTAAAGTTTTGAGGGAAAAATAGTAGTAACAAAGTAGAGAAAAGCTTGTAGAATGAAAAAGAAGAAAATTACAGCATTCCATGGAAGGAATATCAGCAGAATCATCGGCACAATTGACAACTCTTTCCAGCAGTGAATGATACTTCTGTAAGTATCCCTGTGGTACTGAACAGCTAATAAATAAATATACGTTAATTAATAAAACCACAGATAGGATTTTCATCTCCAATTAGAATTATTGAAAAAATTGTGTAATATGTCATTGCTGTATTCATTTCTAATAATATTTTTATTTAAAGATTTCTACAAATAAAAAAATTTCAATTATTATATTTGACAGCAGAAATTTTGAACAACTGATTTCTTCACTTGTTCCTGCAGTATCAATTTAGAATACAATTTTGAATCTAAGAAATTAAATATTTTTTAACTATTTAAAGAACAAACATAAAATAGGGCGGAAAGAATTATTTTTATCATTAAAAAAGTCTTAAACGCTTGGATGATTTCTGCGCAAAAATACGAAAGTCTCCTCGAGATAATACTGCTCCCAAACACTTATCTTTCTCGAAATGATAAAAAATGCACTCCTTTGATAAGAACATAATATTTTCGATTTCAAAATAAAATCTTCAGTTCTTTTAATAGTTTTTTATACATTTCCAGCAATAAATTCGAATAATTATATTCAATTATATTCAGATTGTAAAGATTTAAAAGATAATAAAGCTGACTTTGTCTTTATTGCTACAACATACCAACTTTGCAATGGTTTGCAATAATTCCATCAAAAATGATTTTTTCATTTCTTCCCCTCACCCCACTCCCACAAAATTCATTTTTATATTTTCGTTTTCATTGCGAAGAATTAGTACGACCTTAGATAATTGTTAAGTATTAGAGCACTTAATTANTGCACTTAATTAAATGAGGTTGATAATAAATTAACTAGTAGATTAAATTTTTATCTTGTCCAATGGCATTTTTACCTTTTTCAATTGCATGAAAAAAAAGCGGAAATGATATAAAAAATTTCACAATCTATGAAATATATTACACNAGCACTTAATTAAATGAGGTTAATAATAAATTAACTAGTAGATTAAATTTTTATTTTATCCAATGGCATTTTTACCTTTTTCAATTGCATGAAAAAAAAAGCGGAAATGATATAAAAAATTTCACAATCTATGAAATATATTACACTGAACTTTTTTTTTTAGTACAAATTGTCACGCAGACTCATTTAAATTGTTCCACCTATATTAAAATTCGAATCACCAAGTTTTTGTAAAGGCTCGAAGAAATTAAGTACTTAAGAAAGTACAATGCAATTACATGAAAGAAATGTTAGAAACAAATTATAATTAATTTCGTTAAAAAGGCAATTGAGAATTTAGTTCATTTAATACTCTAATTTATAAAATATAAAGTCTGCTTTAATTGATAAATTTGTGAAAGGTAGAAGTTGAGTAGCGCAAGAGATCATTAAGTTTATAGATTGCGTATTGCGCCTAGAAGTCTTCTTATGAATTTAATGAAATGAACACTCTTGCTCGAGAATAAAATCCTCCGAATTGGTTTGATATCTTCAACGAACAATAAATATTTTCGATTGTTCAGATAAATTTGAAAATTCTCCATTTTTCAATAGATCTTGTTAATCTACTGAATTAAGTATGAAATCGAAATAATTCACAAAAAGCACTCAGTCTAGAATACAATGAAAATTCGAACTGAATGCAGTAGCACAAAATTTTGGCTATTTCAGCAGCTATTCAATAACTATCAGTAAGTTTTCATTTTTGATTCAGTTCGTCTGTGAGTTAGTCTTTTTTAAACTTTAAATTGGTTGGATGTGTCATCTGTATTAACTGAGCAAGTTTCAGTGATAATGCTCCATTTGTTTTGCCACAACTTAACGAGAGAATAATTAATTATTAACTTTGTGATTCTCATCTTTGCATGACAACGACATCAGAAGTTCCATTGGGAGATTAAACAAAAAGCAATTATTAATTTAAATAATTTGTTACTTAGTTCTTTCTTTTCAAATTTGACTTTCATGACCGAATTCAGAAGAAAATGAAAGCATTGATAATAATTATGTTACCAGTTCTTTCTTCAGACCATAAAAAGCAAATTCAGCAATTTGAATTTAAAAAAAATTTAAAAATACTAATAATATCATAGTCAGGAAAACTATTTTGTATTAATTTGGAATGTTATAAACATTTATCAACTGTGATAATTAAGTGATAAATTTAATGTCCGTTTTTAATACGTAAGAGTAAAACAAATCAAATTTTATGTTATACTAATTATAGGGATGAAGATGTTATTTTCTCTGTTTTCATTCTCTACAGTTAGGTAACAGTGGTGAGCATCAGTATTTATAGCAGAGACAGGAAGATGCTAATCAAAACTTTTGAGATAGAAAGTTTAATTTATTTTTAATTATTCATTCATCTTTATTAAGATTCCATTCATTTTAAATTATTCAAATTTATTCAACAAAACTAATTATACTTATTAGCCAAGTTCTGACAGTGAAGCCAAAATGACGTAATGTCTGCATTTTAATCATGAAACTATTCAAAATAGATTTCCAACTTATTAGTTTTTAAATCATCATAATATTCCATCACTTCCCTATTTTTAATTTTACTCAAGAATTAATTCTCGAAGTGTTTTATTCTCAGGTATTTCTTTTTCTTTCTGGCTTGAGATCACCAATACACTACTGCCATTCATTACACTAAGTAAATTCATCAGATCTTCATAGCCAAGTAAAATACTTCGACAAATATCTATTTTTATCTTTAAAGTTATTTTTGTAAATGAAATTTTATGTTTTTGCTTTTTAGTTTGCAAGCATTCCTTTTTGAAAGTTATGATAGCTAAATTTTTTTTTTTTTTTTTTTTTAAACCTATAGCAATTATGCCTTATATGGAATGGAAGATTTTTAAAACAAAGCACCCTCCATTTTAACCAATTTTTTCCAAAATTATCAAGTTTCGTAAAGAATAATAAATTAATCAACCACCATGATCAGCAGATTCCAATCGATGATGCTCTTCGTGGAAGTTTCGAACATCTTTTTAATTTACTGTTTTGAATCGCCAACTTGTTTCCATACTTGCGGTATTCGCAATCATTCTGTAACGCAATACCGCTTAAAATACACAAATTATTTTCACCATTTTCTTTACGCTTAGCTCTTTCGGACTCCTTCACTTAATTAACTTTGCTGAAAATAGTGAAATCTGATCTAAATTTCTTCGTCCACGGATGAAAATACCATTTGATTGTCCTTCTTCGAACATTTTCATTCATAATGAAGCTAGCTGCAAAGAAGTTTCCCTAATGAATCTTTTGTTATCCATCGTCTTTCAACTTGCTTAATTATCCTAATCTCTCCTAAAAATCTGATTTTTTCAGATTTTAAAGGTAAAAATGAAAGACGTTTCAGTTTTTGAACATAAATGAAAAATTAAAAAGTTTATTCGAAATAAACTTACCCAGGACGAATTTAATGTGAAAAAATTTAGACGCATTATATGTCTTTCAAAATACCATTATTGCATTATTACATAATCAAAATTAAATACTAAGAAGAATATGCAATTATGCATCAAAAATGGGAGTAATTATATTTCTTAAAAATCAGACATAAAAGTTCAAATTATATGGAACAACTTATTGTAACAAAGTTAAATTTAAAAAGTCAACTAGCTTAAGTAATATCAAAGAGTAAAACTGATAACAGTAAGGGAAAACAACATGAAACCTTATGTCCAATTGTTAAATGAGAAATCCATTAATCACAAATACTTCCATTACTGCATTTTTGGACAAATTTAGTTTTATTATTGAATTTACGGTTTCATAAACCAAGTTAAAATCGATAGCAATCGCAAATTCTGCATTTCTTTAAAATTGAAATTAAAAGTTTGAAAAAATTGCAAGATTCTCTTTTTTTAAATAAATTCTTCGCAGCATTCAAGCAGTAATAATCAAGTGAACAGGTATATTTGCCAATAGCAATTATTGTTGAGTAAATGTAAATTGTTTGTTTACTGTATATTCTTTGAGTTTATTTCATTTAAGGAGAGCATTCATTGCTCTTGCAAGAAAATTTTGCAAGAAAATTAGAATGAAAGCTTAAAATTGTGCAATTTATGTTTTAACAAACTTTAAAAGCAATAAACTTTTTACAAATAAACCTGATATGTTCCTTTATTAGTTTATTGATTAGTGAGGTATACAAAACTTGGATCAAATAAAAATTCGATATATTCCGGTAAAGTTTTCGAAATAAATCGGCATGATCTTTTTTTAACTTGAATACAAGAAAAGTGATGAGAAGAGTGTAATAAAAGTGAATTTAGGAATGAAAGCAGGCTGAACTGAGCTTAAAAGAAATTCCGCATTGAATGATGTTCCAAAATGGGATGAAGGTCTTTGAGATTAGAGTGAAATGTAAGGTCTCATTTCAGGTAATCCAGGTAAATTATTCTGTGAAAGTAACTGTTGTGGTTGGAGTATTTGGATGCTTCTAGACTTAAAATCGAGTTTTAAAAAAGTTGTAGCTTGATCTGTCTCTTGCTTTCCAAACTGAGATGTCAATCGCACTCTACAGTATTTCAAGTGATGCCATTGCATCGTATTATTCTACTTCGCATACTGCTTGGCAAAATAAAGAAAAACATCAGTCTCAATTTGAACAATTTTCGGTGCTATCTAAATTTTATTGACCAAAAGTCTGATTTAAAATAATTCAAATAGTGGGAAAATTTTCAACATATTTTTACTGGTCTGAAATTTTTTTCACTTTTAATTCGATTTCAAACACTAGCATATTTCGAAGAGAAAATTCCTTGGAAAAAATTGCTGAACTGTTTGGTTAGATAGAACTTATCCAGTTTGCATACCATTTTTAATAAATTAACAGCAACATTTGAAAAATTGAAAATATCGTTTCTCTCTGAATTAGTTCCATATTAACATTCTATCGATCAAATTGGCTAGTATTTTTAATTTGAAAATATTTAATAAAACTTAAAGTTTACCTAATCCAAAAGGCAAATTTTCTTTTTTACGCAATAATTCAAAACTCTTTAAATGGATTCAATGTTCATTTTTTAGTTTCTTCAATTAAAATTTGCAGAACTTTTTTCCCTTCCTAGACATAACTTCCTGCTTTTCTGATTGTCTCATCTGGCCTTAAATGACTTAACTGCTTTATCGACCACTAATCAACGCACAAGTGGTAATTTTAGTCTTTTTTTTCATTTGAAAAGAAGAAAAGAAAAATTCGAAGTTGAATAATGAGAAGTTGATTCATTTCTATAACAGTCATTACAAAGAAATAACACAAACAAAAAATGAAAAAATTAAAAAATTATAGAATGAAGTTTGGTCGGTAGCAATACTAACAAAAGTATCATGCGAATCACAATCATTTACATACACCCACTCGTACGCACCTGTATCATGATAAATATGGTTCGATAAAATTTAATTATAACTGTAATTAACTAAAAGATGTAAGACGAAAATTCCTGATAAGGTTGATTCCAGCAAAGAAAGTTTCGATCTATAGCAGTAATTCTCGAGAAAAAAGTTCCAAGTCAACTGACACTGAAAATTGTTTGCACATTTAAAATGTGTTTAGGAAGTTTTTTTTTTCCGGAGAAATTATGATACCACCACAGCAGAACTGGAAAAACTGAGTGACAAAATAAACTGAAGGTCGTAGAACGATTCAGTCTTTCAGTTTAGCAGATTTAATTACTCAGGAATTTAGTTAATTTTAGTTTCCTCCCATAAGTCACCACGAATCTTGCAGTATTTTCGAATTCATATAGAAACGACAAAAGGTAATCTGCTTCTTAATTTCGTTATTCGTCCAAATAACACAAACATTTCACAGTAATTTATTTCATGTGCAAGAATAGAATTGCGATCGATCGAAATGATTAAATATTTTGTGTCGCAGCAACTATCGATGTCACATGAATTGAATTCCGCACATTCCAAATGTGTCGGATAAAAAAGACAGATCCGATTCTCGACGCTCCCACTGCTTCCATTCATTGTTTTTTCTCATAATTTCCACTAAATGTCGATATTACGATAATAATTAACCGCCATCAAAACATCACTTCAGGGATAAGATTCGTTATCTTTCATCAGTATGTGGTATCAAACACTTAACATTCCCCACAAATAACCGGTTTATCATAGTAATGAACATTTTATGGTACTATTATTTTCCCTCTTATCGATGGAGATATGTCATTGTCGTCATCCTGTGGTCACTTTATTGGTCACATTCTCTTGTTGACTACTGGCATTCAAATTGGATTGAGCGCGAACCGTCGGCCGAAACACCTTCCGATGTGACCCTTTTCGTTGCTCTGTTCTTTTTTTACTATTTTTGTGACCTGAAGTCGAAATTCTCATCTTTCATGTAACAAATTGAAAATTAGACTTTCACTTGTCATTCCTAGAATAATTGTCAATTTGGATGACAGAATACTTCGGTGTTTTTGATTGGATTTAATCGCTCATTAAAGTTCGATTATGAATACAATTAATTTCGAATTACATACTTCGGTTGTGTTTATGCCTGATTGATTTAATCCTCCACTTGGAAAGGATAAATTTTTGAAAAGGGCTAACTTTAAAAATCTTCTAAATTAATGAACTATTTCCGAGTTTTACTCCCCAGTCATTGTTTTCTCCTTGTTCTTATAACGAAGGAAAGAGCAAAATAAATGATATTTTTGGCTAAAAGTTCAAGATCCTAGGTATTCAGAATGAAAAGACAGGCAGAACTTTTAGATAAAGTCAAAGGATCATTTCTTTAGGTGCTAAATCTGTTCTCCCTCTGGTTATATGACTTGAATTCTTTAAGGAACATTTGAAATGCTCAGATCAAATTATCTGCGTTCCTAAGAAAACTTTATGACGTTTATCCTAATACAGTAGTGTCACACCTGAAGTTTTTTTTTACTTCTAAGGTCAGGATTTCTTGTTGAAGAAGTTTGTGAATAAAGTTTACTGGTGAAATTTGTGCAGCTTTTTAATATAGAATGATGCAATAACTTTTGCTTTTCTTTATTAATACTACACTATGTGTAATTTGTTACCGGTGATACTACTTCAAATTATTTTATTATAATGATGAATTTTTTTAAAAGGACAATTTACCGCCTCTCGAGATCCAGGTTCGGATCTCAGCATTATCTTTTTAGCAATACATTATGCATGGATGAGTGCCTACACGAAATTAGAATCCTTTCTCACTTCATATTAAAAATTCCTCTGTGATGTTTCATCCTTATTCCCGTTTTCAGTAATTTTAATTCCTTTCGAAAAGTCTGCAGAAGATGAAGAAAGTTGTTTGTCTAGTTGGGATAAGACGTCGATTATCTGACGTATATCTAGACAAAAATACGTGGGAGTGCGTGTACGTCACAACGAAGGTCTGTAAAAGCCAGTGAAAGTGTTCCTTCTTCTTTTAAAATGTGCAACAAATCCTGCTGAAATGACAAATTTAGATGAACAGAATGCCTTTCTTTATATGATACAGTGAAACTGATAAGCCAATATCAACTATTCGCAATTTAATGCTTGTCAGATGAGGAAGAGGTGCCGCCGCAACGATAACATTTCGTTTTAAATGCCTGAAAAATCGTAGTTTTTTTTTCTTTTCCATCGACATCCATCAGGAGAAAGGAATTCTTTTTTTTTTTTTTTTTAATTTTAATGATATTTTATGGTTCATACATGCATTGTTGACATTAATCGCATTCTCTGTCTCCGTTTGATGATATTTTAAAGTTTGTTGGATAGACGTTCGAAATGATTTTAAATAGTTTAAATATTGAATAACAGCGAAACATTTGCCTGATATTTACTAAAGTTTCAGTCTCTGTTCGTTGTAAAGATGCAGAATTGTCAATATACTTAACATAGCTAATTTCGTCTCGAAAATTGGCATCTCCTTTCCATTTTATGGATTATCTCAAAAAATAGACACCTCTGTTTTTATGTGAGTTGATTACTCGTTCACCGATACTTATTAAAAATCCATAAATTGCATGAATGCTTAACCAGGAATATGAAAGAAAATAAAAAATTGTCGATGTCGAATTTTTGAGGAATGCAAGAACAGAAGTTAAACTTTAGAGACATTCTATCTCATTATTTCCAGCATCATACTAATTAATTGCTACCGTCCTCGTCTGTCGTAATTTTTCTGCACCCTCATTCTCGTTTCCTAGGTATTTTGAAGTAGTATTCTGGCATTCCGTGTCAAAAATTTCAATTTTTCTGCATTTGGTATCCTCTTCACTGACCTGTTCCTTTCTTGAAAGGAAAAGGTATATTTAATCACTTTACCGTTATCATTAATCGATTTGATTTTTAATATTGATCAAATGAATTATATTAATTACCTACTGAGGCTTCTGTAGTTTATATTTTTCTTCTCAACAAAAATAAAAAGATTTGAAATCGCATTCATTCTGACATAGCATAAGACAAATATTACAACTGCCAAAATATTTCACTGAAGAAAAATTTGTTTTTTTGATCAGGATTTCTGACACGAAAGATGTCAACAAATTTTTGTTCATTTGAATTTCTCAAAAATGAAGAGGTTTGCGGAAATATTCTTCCTTTCACTCTTTCCGGAAGATACTCCATTTCCTGAATAAACGATTAGATTAAGGAAAACAGCTGAAACACTGGATAAAAAGGTTGTGCAATCATTTCTTTCATAATTTTATGCATAATAATTATTATTGCTTGCACTTAAACGCATCCCATCATGCCTCCCTTCATTTCTCCGTTTCCACTTCCTCATGGTAACAGTTTCTATTTCAGTCATTTTCCCAACTACTAAAATCGACCGGTTGTTTTGTGAATTGACGTAGCAAAACAAATATCGTAAACATTGTTGTTATTATAAAGTTTATGTGCCACTTTTTATCCCAATTTAATAGGGAATTGCGTTTCTGTTATTATTTGGAAGAAAACGAATATGATTGGAATAAGAAGATTGGTACATTTTTGGTGATCATGTCACTATTATGATCTTGTCATATGTCCTATGACAAATTCATAAAAATAATACTAACAATAATAATAATAATATAAACAGTAGTAAAATAAATAATAGTTGTAATAATAGTATTTATTAATATAATGGTGATGGTGATAACAAAAATAATTAATTATGACAATAATTAAGAGCAACAGTTTACAGTAATAATGGGAATAATAGGCAATAATTAGCAATAAAACAATAGAAATAAAGGATTATTAAATTGGTATGTCACAATAATTCTTATCTCGAGCATATTTACAAATTGTAAACAAAATCATGATGAATTGATATCTTTGCTTAAATTAACAACTGAATTAAATTGTTATTAATAAGACATAAACAATAATTATTAATAAAGATCAGTTAATTGTGCGAAAGATTGAAGATTTTCTTAAATTTTTTTGTGAAAACATTTTTTTCCGATGTAGATTTTAGTTCCAATTCATCACTCATTAACTTGCTCCACTTTCCACCTTTTTTTTTTTAAGGATATATATGATTTAATTCGTAATTCGCACTGTTCTTTTATGATAATTCGAATTTTGATTGAAATAAATTTTCGTTGACCAAATTTAAACCAATAGAGGGAACACATATTTTGCTTCCCTTGCGCTGTATTTCGGGCTTTACCTTTTACTCAAATAGTAGTTTGTTATTAACGGAATTCATATTGCATTTGCAATATATCATGAAATCAATCAATTATTTTGCTATGCTACCCACAAATTCCGAAGCTTTAACTGCTGATGATAACAATTAGCAATTAGTTAAGCAATAGTTGACAGCATTAACAACAACGCTAAGATGAAATCAAGTCCTAGATGTAATCATATGGAAGGAACAAGCCATTGTTGGTTGAAGTGGGAAAAGTTGTCAATTCACTGTCAATTTTCTTTTCATTTCATAAACATTAGAGTGAAATTAACGAAATTGGAAGTGGTGAAGAGATCTGTTTCCATACCTTTCCTCTTTATTATTATCTCTTATTGACCCATCTTCACTCTCTTTCATTCGCAAACTGTGAACTCTTTCTTTTAAACCTTTCATCATTCCCTTCTCTGAATTCTATCTTTAAAAATTAATCGAATGCTACTCTCACTCAAACTTGATGCTGTTAGTTGAAGTTTTAAGCGGTGCTTATTAAAAGAGCTATTATAAAATATCTTGTTAATCACTATTCTATTTCATTTTAAAAGTCTTTATGAATTTAAAGAAATTTGACTATGTCAAAAGTCTTGAGTGTAGAAGTAATGCAGTAAATTGTACAATCGGACTTACTACTATGAATTGTATTTCTCGCAACTTAAACAGGTATTCACTTCACTTTAAGTATACACATGACTCATAAATTATATTACTATTTACCTGCAGTCGGTTCCTTTGATCTCCTAATAGTTGTTTTGTTATTTGCAAATATTCTTTCCAGTGGATTGGTATTTGATCAGTGACTGATTACTTTTATCATCCTGACATCATGTAACGGAAACGGTATTTCATTCAAGAATACAGCGATAATTGAAAGTCAAACTGCAATGTTCAGCTTAGCTGTTAATTAGGCTTTTAATAATTTCAATCCGTTCATCAGTCTTAGATTAAGTGATGCAAAATATCTCCTGTCAGACCTTCTGAAATATTACCATCTCCTTACGCTACTGTGCAGCTTATCTCCGCTGTTTTTGCCCTGGTCTCACAAACTGGGAAAAAAAGGTTAATTGATTTCCTTGGCTATTCTACGATCGTCCAATTACTTTAAATAAAATGATTAATTTAATTGTATTTTGAATATTTCGAAAATTTGCATGTTATTTCTATTTTTCATAATTATCATCTTGTTAAGGTTATAGGAGGCATTCATGTAACTTTATACAAACATGCGAATGAACCCATTAATATTATCAGTTCCTTTCGAATATTCGAAAGGTTAAAAACAAAAAGAGAGGAACAATCGACTTCCCTAAGCCGTTAGTGTCAATTTTTTGCATTCATACTAAAGCATCAATCATCAAGTGTTTTCTCCGTTAATTATCTAAAAGGAACGTCCTCATTCAAGGGTTTCATTCTTTCTCTGATACCTTTGTTGCTTCACAACTCAAAAACAAGTTCATCCGTTCAATGATCAGTGGAATTGTCAAAATATTATTGCATCATCACACATGACGGACTGTTTACCGTCCCAGTGCAATCGAATATTAACATTATTTTGTTCGGTCCTTGAAATCTAGTTTAAAAAGTTCTTTCCCAAACATCTTTTCAAATATCTTTCATCATTAAATTGCTAAAAATGCAGTACTAACGCACGTTGATTATTCTGTCGTTGTCGGCAGTAATGACAAATATTGACAGTTGATAAGGTTCATGGTGATGATGACGATGATTGATAACGATGAAAGTATTAAACAAGAAACGATTGATTAGATGATAAATCAATAATGGTCAAGATTAAAGTGCCCATCTGCGGTATGCATGGGCACACATATAAAGATTAAGATAACGTCAGCATTCATTCGTCCGTATCATCTCCAATTCTTTATTATCATATCATTAGTATGCCCGTGCATGGGTGTGTGTCTGTGCATTACTTTCCATATTCATATTATTGATATGATACTGATGAACAATCATTAAAAGCCCTGATCTTCAGTCGTTACTGTATGGCATTTTATGATTATTTATGCGAAATTTCTATAGTTTCAATAGTTGTTCTAAATTTTGTTTCAGACTGACTCACAAAATTTCTTTCATTTCTCCA
>RCAB01000134.1:0-140932 GCA_003640385.1 Setaria digitata
GTCAAAAATTGATGAATTCGAAGTTAATGCTTTGCATGCATTAAATTAATTATTAACTGAACATAAGTAGTAAGTATTATAAATTTTCTGTAAATTAACCTCTTCCCGTTTGCTGGTTTCTTTATCTTTCGTAAATTTCATTAATTCTTGAGTTCGATTTCTAGTGCCATATTTGCGAATTTCTCCATTTTCAGCGTTTCCTAATATCTGGAAAAAAGAGGAATTTTTTTTTTGCATAATTATCTATCTATATATATAGATAATGAAATTTTTCAGTTTAATTTCCCCATCCTCTTTCAAAAATATCCACCTGTTATTTATATATTATATACATGACGAACCTTTCGAGTTTTAGAAATAGTGGGATCCAATTTCATCACTTGTTCTTTGCGATGGTGTAGTTTTGAAGTTGAATTATTTCCACCATCATTTGATGATGGAACAACGTTACTGCCAGTTGAGAACGACTGAGCAATTTTTGAGGATTCGGATCCTTTTTTCTCAGATTTCGATGCAGAATGATCTTGCGCTATAAAAAGTTTGATACTTGAAAACTAAAATTTATGTTTTGAAATGAAGCTAAAATGAAAAGTTTCACCATTTTTCTTTCCTTCCGTAGTACTAGCATTCGTTTCCGTTTCTGTTTTTACTTTTGTCCCGGTTGCAGAATTTTTTCCTATAAGGTTTTTATAAATCAAATGAAATTACGCGTAAAACGCTGTTCAGCAATACTTTTTCCAAATGAAATTCTTCTCACCAATACTAATTTTCCTTTTTTTTTTTTCATTTTTTTTTTTTTAACAGTGAAAGAAAAGAAATACACTGGTGAACATTTTTGCTTATTTTTCATTCATCCACTAATCTCATCTCATTTTCCGATTATTTTTATAACTTTCTTCTTTGCAAGATTAGGAGAAAAAGGAACTGACACTGCTATTTGTACCAAACTCAGAAAGATTTTGAATTTAATGAATTCATCATTTTTTTTTTTTTTTCATTTTTCAGGTTGTTTTTCCTCAGTCGTAGCTCAGAGCACAATAAAAAGATTTCTCGTACATAACAAAAATCTTAATAAATGTTAGGTGATTTGCTGATTGATAGCGAATAAAAGTTGTTGAATGAAACTGATCTGATCAACAAATTCTTATTTCAACCATATAATTTTGTATTTTAAGCACCATTTATTATTACAAGCTTAGCAATAAAGTTTTGTTGAAAAGTAAGGAAGAAAAGTTAAATTAATATTATTAAAATGCGGGAAAAGATTTATTCCCAAATTACCTGGAATTACTTTTTCAGGTTCTGTGACAATACTTGGCATAAAGTTTGATGTTTCCTGTTGTGGCGCTTTTAATTGTCTTACTGTCCTCTTTGGTTCTGTTAATGCTTGCATCTGCAAAAGATAGAAAACAAAGAGTTAGAACACTTTATTTATAGGACTTCTACATTATAAGCAAATCATACAACCGAAATTTGAAAACTTACGAGTGTAGGAATTTCGGCGGTATTTTGTACTTTACGTACTTTTGCTCGATTTTTTAATTCTTGTTCCTGCTTTTCAGGCTCTCTTTGATATTCGGTTGTACGATTTTCTTTCCATTTCTTGAATTCGTCACCTGCCTTACTAAAATTATGTGATTTTTTTTTTTTAAACTGTCACAAATTTATGATTAAAATTTCAATTACTTCTCTGCAGATATTTCAGTGTGTTCCATAAAAACTGATTAATCTGCATACTTAATAAAAAATTATTAGATCAGTTATTCAGCGGTAGTATCCGATATGAAATAGCTGAAAGGGTGTGATTGATTAAATTATCAGAACAATATCGGTTTCAATAACTTAAATATAACTTATATATAAAAAAAGGAAACAAACCCAATTGTTTCATCAGCTTCTTCTAATAATTGTTTGTGCTTCTGTTCAAGTATTGCTCGTCTTGCATCATCAGTAACAGCAGCAATGCCTCGTTTCAAATCAGCAAATTGTGAACTTAATATCCTATTGCCTGTTTTCATTTTTGCACGAATTTCATCAATCTAGAAATGATGATCAAATATTAATTAAATTATTATCATTCACATTACTGAATTATAATTATTAAAAAAAAAAAAGGAAATATCACATTAAAAATAATTAAGCATTTTGAATTTTTAATTAATTACGATAAGATTGTGAGCTATTTCGAAAAACCGAAATACAATAAACTTACTTGTTTATCAAATTTATCATTTACAACAGGCTTAACAATTGGTGCATAAATACGCTTTGGTCTTTCTTCATCCTTTGCTGCTAACAATCGCGAACGTTTATAGCTATAAACAGAATTATTCAAATTAAGAAAAAAATAAACTCATTTTCTAACATCTTACTTTATGTTATTATTCAATAAGAATAGCTTGTTGAATACTGAAATTTGTTTGCGAATTAAATTTAAAATTCAAAAATTTTAACTGACGTATATATTTCTGGTTGATTTTCTGCTGACTTAAATTTTGCGGTTAACGCACTAACAATTCCAAGTCTGCGAGCATTTCGCTTCAATTGCTCCTTCAAACAATGAAGATTGCAGTTTTGTATTCAAAGAAATTTAATTTTCAAAAATTTAAAATCAAAAATACGCGAAAAAAGCAAATTGTTTAATTAGTTTTTTGATTTCTTAATTGCTTTTCATATTTGAAATTTACGCTCTGGAAGTTCTAAAAACACAATAAAAGTTGTTAATATAGGCGGTAAACCTGTTCTAAAGCTCGAACTTTCATCGCTTCATCGTTTGCCATATTAATCTCCGACTTTCGAGTTCCCGATTTGTCATCCTGCGAATTCCCAATCAAACGAAATATTTAAACTGGTAGTCACAAACAGAAAAAATGATGAAAATTCCATTGTTCTTTTTCAAGTTTACTTACTTTTTGAGTTGACTTTGATGAAATAGTCGAAAGTTGTGGTGGTGGCTTTGAAATTTCCGTATTGTTTTGTATTGTTTCTTTTGTTAGACTCTTAGCTTCTAAAGGTGAAGTTACTATCATCCTAAAAAAAAAAAAATTTACAGTGTCTTTTTTTTAATTGTACTAATTAGATTAAGGGAATAATTTTCACTTGAAACATACTTTTCATCAGTGTGAATTTGTGTCTTCTCTATTCTAACAGTTTCAAATTTCAGCGGTGGAACAACTGCTTTTTTGGCCCAATCACTGTTCGGTTTCCGTTCAACAAACGACCGAGTACTGTGTGTAAAATAGTCTTCTGTGGTTGGCCAAACATAAGTTGGAATTATTTCAACTTGTTTGATTTCCTGTTTAAAAATTAGATTTAGATGAAAATTTTTTTCAAAATGAAATTAAAAAAAAAAAGTGTGGAAAAGAAAAGCAAAAGTAAAAAAATGCGAAATTTCACACTAACTTTGCCACTGTCATGTTCTCGTATTACTGCTCCAACCTTATTTGGTGGCGAAATTTCCAATTCGTCAACTTCAACTGCTTCAATATTTTCCACCGCTGGTACCACATGTTGTGGAATCATTTCTCGAGTAGCTGTTTTAGTTGCTCCTTCAGCGATATTCTCCATGGCGGCATCTTCATCTTTCTCTCTAATCTGTATTTTACACTGATTATATTCCTTTTTTTTCAAATTTAAAAAAAGACGAAGGAGTAATATTTCCAGTATTCTACTCCTTTTTCAAATTTTTTTCAAGTTTTCACGCAAAAAAAAAGTGCCGATAAAGTTAACAAAGAATAAATAAAAGGAGAAACCTAAATGGAAAGAAAATTTATGATAAATCTTTTCAAATTTTACTTTCTGAAATAGCAAAATTTCCTTTCATCATCTTTTGCAAAATTTCACTTCAACTTTTTTCTCCTGTTTTCAGAAAAAAAATTCCAAATTTAGATCAAATAAACAAACAATAAATGATATTAAAGAAACGCAAAAACATTTAAAGAGGAATAAAATGCATTAAGTGGGGAGGTAAAAAAAAAAAATACCTGAAATTTTTGGTTTTGAATTATTTTAAAAGTGCTAACAATGAGTTTCGAAACTTCTTCGGCACTTTGCTGCAAATCAATTTCTTCCGTATAAGTTACTTCACGATGTTTTTCCGGTGCCTCCTCATTTTCTTCCGTTTTTACCTCTTCAAGATTTGCTAACACTTCTGTCTGAATTCAGGACCATTTCTTATTTATTCTCACCATTTTTTTTACAACAATTTGGCTGCTTTTCCAAGCCATCGATGATAATCTTGAGATTTCGAATGTCGTCGCTAGTTATTAGTGACTGTAGATTAGTAGATTACACTTTTTTCTGAACATTATAAACCAATAAAAAACCAAAGGAATATTTCACAAAATCAGCTTTTTAATTTTCTCCAGTTTACCAGGCAATGCTTCAGCAGTAAGGATTTGCTCTAATATCATTCAATTGCAAAAACCTAGTTTACATATTTTCAGACCTGATCTTTTCCAAAGACGAAAATATATTTGTAAATATAGAAATTTAAGATGGTTGGTACTTTCGAATAAATAAAGGAATCAAAAAAAGGTTTCAATAGGCAAATTTAGATAAAATTTTTCATAAAGTTTCAAAATTGCACCGCAACATCCAGTAATTCATGGCAAACTTCGTCAATCTTTACATCTTCTTCTTGCATTGAAGCAACTATTATTGGTGGAAACGATCTTGATGAAGTCTGGAAATTTTTTTGAAGTATGAATTCAGAAATTAAAATTATAGATTCTAATTTCTGTTAAACAATGTTTTCAATTCGAAATGGAAAATTATCGTTGAATTTTGCAAATTTTCTTTTTCAAATGATGCAACTTCCTAATTTTCTGATGAAATTTATTTTTTTCTAGATGTGATTCTGAACGCTTGTAGAACATATTCAGAATTAAATCATGAGATATTAAATTGAGAGGTATCCTTACACTGTCAATAACACATTCTGATGGTTCAATAAAACTATTTTCTGTTTCACACAAATCATCAGATGTTTCATTTGATTCCTTTTCATCAACAAATTCTAATTCCTCTTCGTCGATTTCTTCATCTTCTTCTTCCTCATTTGTGCACATCTCATCTTCATCACACTGCAATTATGATTTTGTTGATCATCAAATTCGAAAAGTTTCAAAATTTCTGAATTCTTATGGGAAAAAAAGGAAAACCACTGAATGCTTTCAGTTCTAAAAATTACAACCTCGGAATCATCATAATACTCGCTGCCAGATTCTTCGTTATCTGTTTCTTTCAATGCTGCTTTCTGAACAAGTTTAAGTGTAAAACCAACATCCACACTATTTTGATACTGCATGCCATCATACTGCAATTATATTAATTTTCTTATTCAAATTCTATTTCGTTCAAAATCAAGTAAGATCGCTAAAGTGTTACACTTACTTCATCGCTGGAAGAAGAAACTGGACTAAAGTAAATTCCGATGTTTGAAGATGATCGACAATACTCATCAGTTCCCAGACGACTTCTGTTCCTTGAATGATACTCTGAAACATCGCGTAAAAAGAATTTCCATCATTTAGACTTAATTTTATTTTGAAATCTCTCCAATCCATCAAAGGAGATTCAGCAATTACTGTACCAACCAGTATGATATTAGAAATAAAAGTTTTAAATTTGAAAAGCTTATTCAAATTTTAGTTGCTCACATGAATAAGATTCGTCTAATTTAAGGTTTTTGTTAACAAAAAGAACAAACTTTTCAAAATATTTACCATCAGAATTAAAATCTTCAATATCTTCATAATCTGACAACAATTCAACAGATTCCTCCTGTGCCGAATCCCAGTAATCCATACCATCGTAACTAACTGACGTGGTAAACGTTGGAGCTGGCACAGCCATCGTTTCGGAAACACGTCCTCGGATGTCTTCATTTCTACAGAATATGAAACTTATTCAATTAACAAATTCAAAAAAAAAAAAATTGAAAGTAATATAACACGATGCAACTAATTTATGCTATCATGTATACAATAATTTATAAATATCATTTAAATTCATAGCATATTATGAATATTTATTTAAAATACAAAATACTTTCAAATTTACTGGCAAAAGAACAGATGCAAATTCAATTAATTTAATTTATTATTTTCCCCTTCCTATTTCCGTTAAGTGGTAATGGAATCATAGAATTTTGATTTTACTGATTTTTATTTAATTCAGTTGTAAAATTTTAAGATTTGATTGTAGTTCAAACTACTTGGAATAGGCTCGGAAAAAAAATTTAGAATATTTTAGAATTTTAGATTAAAATTAACCTTGTTGGTTCCAAAGCAAATTGTACATCAAAATCATTTTCATAATAAGGAATGGGTGAAATGGACCATTCCCGGTGTTTTGATAATGGTACTGGATCTATCGGGTATGGATGACCTTAAACGGATATACCATCACTGTGTCCGAACTATTTGTATTTCTGAATCATTTTCCAGTTTATGTTGAATTTTAATTTCACTGAATGTAAGGAAAACTTTTTCATTGGTATTTTTTTATTTTTTGGGAATTTCCTTAATTGACAATAATTTTTCACTCCTCATCGTACCATTATGTAAAATAATGCTCAAAATAGCACATTAATTTGCCTGGGCAAAAATGACCGATTTTTTTCATTAACTTAGCTGCACTCATCTTCTAGGTTATCTTAAAAATTTGTCTTTAAGCAAAATTTTGTTTCAATGCGTTAAATCTTTTTCTTCATTTCAGACATTCATAAAAATTGATTAGCTGTCGAAGAACAGCTTCTTTCTTATAAAAAATAAAATTTTAAAATATCATTTTTTTTGTTCTAAAAAGGATTACTTTATACAGTTTCATTTTATAGATTCGTTTGTGAATTTAGAGCCATCTCCAATAAATTAAAAGAAAAAAAGAAAGTTTTCTTTTGAAAAAGAAACCTTTCTCATTTTGTTTTAACACTAACTCATTTTTTCACTACTTACCACTAATTTAGAAGAAAATGACTGAACGCTGTTCAATTTATTTATGGCATTAGAAATGAACCTCTTGGCTTCCATTCTGTTTTGTCATTACCTTTTTGTAATTCGATTGTTTCTGAAACAGTGATATTTTCGGAATCGTTTCCTTGCTGATCCACTATTGCTTCATTTTCTGCAAACACTGTGAATTCAATCCATTTCGAGAGTTTATCACAAGAAAACATTAATTGAAATTATCTGACCTAATTAAAATATTACCATTCTTCATCTAGCATTAAGAATCATTTAACAGAGAATTCAGAAACTGATATTATGAATTACTCTAAACGTGAAGAAAGCAATGTTAACAAATTTTAGCAGATTAAAGTTTCTACTGTAGTAAAAGAGAAAGAAAAGAGAGAAGTTCGATCAGACCTTCGTTATCACTATCATCATTATTGTCTGATAACATAGCAAAACCGCTGCTATCATCAAATGTGAATAAAGTGGTGACAATATTCGGTGAATTTTGTGTCGAAGGTTGTGTAACAACCAACATTGGTAACTTTGAAGTGATCTCGTTTTGCTAAAAACAATGTTTAATCATGTAAATTAATAAGAAATAGCGAAACAAATGATAAGCTTCAAAATTTCAATGCCAAATTATCCTTGCATAATTTGTCAAATAAATGGATTCGTGCTATGCATATAAAGATCTAAAATCTCAAAATTATGTGGAGACGGAAGACAATACAAGCACTATTTCAATAGTAAAATGTTTGTTAATTGATTATCTTTTAATAAAAGTTAATGAATTTAAACCAAACATTTTTCCACCTTTTTTGATTTTCTAAAAAAAAAAAACACTTTAACCTCTGCTCCTTCTTCTTCTTCCACTTCTTCTTCTTCATCTTCATCTTCATTTTCATCATCATTCTCATCTTCATCTTCATCTTCATCTTCATCTTCATCTTCATCTTCATCTTCATCTTCATCCTCATCTTCATCTTCCGCTTCTTCCTCTTCTCCATCTTCTTCCTCCAGTCCATTACTGTCCACTTTTCCTTCTTTCATTGTCTTACCACTTTCATTAATTATATCATTATCATCCATTTTTTCTACCTATAACATTCCTCCCTATTATGGAAGATTTCACATCAAATTTCCCATTTTATTAGAAATTCAATTTGAAATATATCACTACCAACAAACAATGAAAGAATCGTTGTTTTTCTTTTTTGTGTGTGTCATCTCTCTTCCTGAGCATCTGAATTGGTACTGGTCTGGTAATCAAAGCAGATCGTAAGTACGTAAAATCTACGTACATCAGATTTCATTGTGTTGCTAACAAAATATTTCGTTAATGGATGGAATTTGAAAAAAAAAAAAAAAAAAAAGAAAAAAAAAGAAAAGGAAGAGAAATAAATCCAATACCTGCAAAAATGAAGTGATTTGTGAATTTAACATATGTTTTTGGCCATTAATCGATTTCTTCCTCTGAGCAACTGCAACATAAGATTCTGATTTACTAGTTTTCAGAAAAAAAAAAAAAAAAAAAAAAAAAATGATGAAATTCAAGAGGTAAACGAAAATAAATTGCTGGCATTAAAGATAAGAAGAAGGGATGAATTTTTAAAGGATGGTTATATGTAAAAAAAACAAAATCATTCACTTTTATCAATGAAAAATTTAATTTGTATAATAAATTTTGAATGCTTTTCTTTTGGGGCTTAAGTCAAAGGAAAAAAAAAAAAAAAAAGAAGAGGAATTATCTAAGGAAGTTCTTTTTTTTGTTCTCTGAAAGAAAATTTATGAAATTTTTATTGAGGATTCTGATTCAACCGATCACTATAACAAATGATATTTGGAAAAAAATGGATAAAAAGAAGTTGCATGCTCATTTTTTTAGTGTTTGTGAGTTTGAAAATAGACTTGATATTTATCAGTACACTAATTTGCCTTTTTACTAACAAAATATTAAAGCTCAGTTCAATGTTTCCAAACGTCAAATTTGGAAAAGCGATAATACATAGAACATGCTAGAGAAGAAAGACGACTAATAACTGTAATTAAGCAGGCAGTTAAGCATAATTAAGAATATAACCGTTAGAATTAAGGTAGCAAGCCAGAAAAATTAATTAGAAGAATCAAACATCGATTTTAAATAATTAAATATCAAACACCAGGTAGCAATTTCGATTCAATTTAGAATTTGCCATTAAACTTCAATTTTAAACCAACTATTTAGAGTAAACAGTAAACATGAAAAAAATACGAATTTCAATCTTAACAATCTTAAAACTTTCTGCTTCTTCTTCTACTGATAGAACTAATTAGAAAAAGCCAAATTCTACTTCAGTGTGTAAGATAGTGTAATTAATCGCTGATAATTTTATATATACGATATGAAAGCTATCACTTTCAAATATAAAGAATAAGAAATCGTTGGCTTTTTTTTTCCTTGTTTCAATAGAGAAAATAGCAATAAAGGATTGATTTGAAATCAATGAGAAGAAGGGATCGATATCTTCCTTCTCCGAAAATTTCGGTAGTCAATTTCAAATGTTAAAATAAAAATATTTGTGAAAAATTCTTAAAAGCTATATTTCAAAATGTTGTAGTTAAATATAACTTTAATTAATAATGTATTATTATGCGAAAATACGATGCGTAAATAATTTAAAAGGATAAATATTGAATATTCAATTGCATTACAAACATCATTGAGGTATTGATAATTAGTAAATATTTTTTCGGACAGCTCCACTAAATGATTCTCATTAGTTAAATAATTTTAATGAATAATTTTTGAAGCTAATTGAAATAATCACTCCTTCATTCTTATACATTAATCAACTTCCATGTTATTTCCGAACTTATTCTCGACATTTATTTACTTGTTCAGTCGCATCATAATCATTTCACTATTATGATAATTTTTAAAAAAAATTGTTTAGCAAAACTAGAAAACAGAAACAAGTAGAAGGTGAGAAAAGAAAAAGGATTTTAGCATTTAAATCATTTTTCTTTCAATAGCAAACGAAAATAAAAAGAAGAAATGAGGAAAACTGTTTAAAAATTTTTAAAATGATAGTAACAAATGACCGTATTAATTATTATAATAGTAATAATGAATAATAATTATTGATAATCAATTAATAATAATATTAATCGCTATTAATTAATTATAAAATGAAAATGAATTATAAAATTATAAAATTTTTTATAAAATGAATAAATAATACTAAAATAACAATACTAGTAATAGGCAAAGCATTAATAGAGAGTGTGAAATACCACGGTCAAGCAAATATAATAATTAACAGTATTTATTAATATTAACAATTAGTCATAATTAATAATAATGATAAGTAGTGGAAAATGATTACTGACAAAAGATATTAGTAGTAATAACAATTATGTGGTAGAAATGAAAAAATTAATAATTAATGATAACGATTAAATCATGATTTCAATCATTCTCAATGATCGATTGTATAAAAAAGAAAATGGGAATGGAAATAGTTCAGAATTGAAGTGTTTGAAAATTTATGTATTTTACATCAAAAATTTCTGTTTGTTCTTTTCATTTTTTTCTTCTTCCATTCTTACTCAATCGGCTTGAAAAATTTGTTTTTGTTTGCAGAGAAATTTGCAAACAAAAAAAAAAAAATTAAAAAAATTAAAAAAAGGGAACAAATCAGAAAATTGTTTCTTTTTTTTTTAATGAATAATCGATTGAATTCACAGAAATTCGGATTTCAAATTTATCATTTCATTCTATTTTATTATTTCTTAACTATCTTGGCTTCTTTCTAACATTTTCAATTTTTCACATAGGTATATATGTTTAGAAAATTTTGATCGATCATAGCTTTTATGATATCTTAACTTTAGCAATGTTCAAAAAAAAAAAAGAGTTTTTTTTTTTTTTTCAGAGTTTTCGATAGTCAATCCAGTTTTCGGAAAATAGTGAGGCATCGGAAATGAATGATTGCATATTGTGCTAGATGTAAAAATGTTGCTAACAAATAAGTAAAAAAGAAGTAAACACCTAAATAACGGATGTTGTAAAGATAAAGAGATGACGTACATAAATCTTTAAATTAATTTTTTCTCAAAATAAAGTAATATAGTTAAAGTTAAGATTTATTTTATTCGATTTAGCAGGAAGTACAAAACAGGTTTTAATGAATAACGAATTTGTAAATAAAACTACTACCTGACGATTCAATTGTTAATTCGATTATTTCATCCATTCTACCGTCATTTTGCGGTTTCTGTAAATCGAATAAATCTCGAAAATGAAAAAAAGCTTGCAATTTGATAGGTGCTTTAATAATTTTTCAATTTTCTCATTCTCCAAAATTTACGATTACACTGCATTTTAATAATTTTTAAATTTAATACTCTGCTTTTTAGTAAAATTTTCACAAATAACACACAGTATCATTGAAAATTTCGAAAAAAAAAAAAACACCGAGTCTTTTGGCTGAATGACGAATGTTGTTGCATCATTCAACACGTTTGTTTTGATTATAAAAGAATTCGTTGAATCGTTCGATGATGAGGCTACTACACCATCACTTTCTATATTATATATGTAATTAATATGTTATCCAAAACAGATTAAATTTGAATTGAACTAACTTTAAAAATAAAAATTAACTGCCACAAATTGTTTAAATTAATAAGCCATGAGAAAACTGAAGACAGCAAAAAGAAAGGAACTTGAGTAAAAAAATTATTTTTTTGGAGCTGAAATTTTATCACCAAATAGAAAATTTGCATTGATAAAATTGCAATTATCATTAATATCCTTATCATTTTCCAAAATTGATTTGATACTTTCTAGGGTCGGAATAGACTCTGGAATATGAGGAACATTATTAAATGGTATTTCTTCCACAGGAGTTGTGTCTTTTTCTTCTGAGCCACGAGGTGTTTTGAATTGAACATCCTAGAATGAAGCATAATATTAAATTAAAACAAGAGAATTAATAAGTCAATTTAATTCTTTTTCCGATAAGTCTTTAGCCATTTTGATATTTCGAATGATTATCACAATGTTCTTTCCTTTTTTTCATTGATTCTCCGGAATATTTTAAAAGTATTTTATATTGATACAAATAAGAATAGATTTCAAAAAAAAAAGAGAAGATGAAATAATCATACCTTTTTTTTCCTCGTAAAATTTTCAAATTTTTTCTTTTCTTTTTAAAAACCTTTTTGATTCTTTTTTTTTTTTTGCAAAAATATTCTAGAATTCGTTCTTCTTTGGCAAATTTTTATTAAACTTATTTAAAATTTGTTTAGATGAGTATTAAATTTAATAGTTTCTAAAATTTGAAAATAGCATGCTTATCTCAGATATATTTCGTTCGTTAAGTTTAGCGATATCGCGTAAAACATCTTTGAATTCGCTTTCATCAACTGAAAGCTCTTCTTCATCCGCTTCTGTTTCATTTTCGCTATATGAGATATACTTGTCGGAATCTGAAAAAAAAAAAAGCAAAATTATTATTTAATTAAACCATAAATGATAATTGAAATTGAATATCAGTGTGGGATATTTATGTAATTAGCAAAATTATATAACAAAATATTGTTTTAAAAATGTAACACGAAGTTATATGTTAATATTAAATAGATTGTTAAAGAATATTATCACAAGAGGATTGATAAAAGCATCAAGACGTGCTTCTGGCTAATCAATGGTACTATATCACAAGATTGAGCATAATACTTAGGTAGTTAACAATGATAAATTACAGGCTTTAGTTTCATCACTCGAAGGATTGTTCGTCGATGGATTCTGATCCCTTACGTAACGACTGTAAAGTTTCTCGAATCTTTGTTCAACATTTTCATTTGGTTCAGAGCGCTCCTTCAACGTTATTCAAAATTATTATGAGAAATTACGTTGGAATAGACGACAAAGAAAATGCATCGGAATTCTCTTTTTTCTTTTGATTTATAATTTTAAATATTACAGAAATTATTCATGGGATATTTTAAAAATTTTTAAATTTTAGAATGTTTAAATCATAATAGTCAGTTTAAATGAAAAAAAAATTGTTTTCTTAATTAAGCAGGCAACATTAAAGTTTTTAATTTAATCGTAAATTTTTCAAGCTTAATTCTCGATGAACAATTGCAATATTCAAATAATAATAGCCTTGAACACTAATTATTCATTTAGCTATTTTTTTGACAATTAATGAGAAATTAACAAAATAAACATTTTAAATTTTTCAAAAAAAAAAAAAAAATTTGCTCTTTTCTATTGAAGGATGAACTTTGCCACAAGAAATCAAAACTAATATTTTTGTTCAAAATGATTATTACAAATAAAATTTTAGCAATTCTAAAATTGATGAAATCACAAATTTTACTATTTGCAAATTTTTTCCATTTCAGTTGAAAGCGTTCAAATTTTATTAACTTGTTCCACTGATCTAATTTTAAAAAATTAGGATGATATTAATTTGTAGTCAAAATTAATTGCTGTTTCTTTATGATTGGATAAAAATATCCATATGGAATAATAATTATGGTATCACATTGATTAAGGAAATATTACCATCAGGTTATTTCTTTTAATTATGAGTATTTAAAATATGAAACATTTAATATTATTTTTTCTAAGCATTTTTTATAAACTGATTTCACATTATACGTTTAATTTTAAAATTTGAAAATGTAAACATTAAATCTATTTATCTGCTTTTCCTTCAAGAATGGATACTTTAAATTTCTCAATAAAAAAAGTAGGAAAAACAAATGAATATTTACTCGATCGGATGAGAAACGTGACATGGATTTGTATTCTCGGCCTTTTAACGCATAATTTCGTTCTCGACTTTTATAGCTTGGTGTTTGTGAACGATTATAACGTGGTAGTGTCCCGTATGATGATGCGTAACCGGATGTGGAATAATGACTTGGCGTATAACTGGTAATTTATAACTAATTAATTAAGATTCATAAGAATCCAAACAAAATATACTTATTCAAATATTTCACCAGAAATGCAGCCCATAAATTAATTTGACTTTAAAAAATAATTACACTTTTTAGCAATTTAATATAATATTTATAAATAATTTTCAACATAAAAAAATAAACTAAATTTCTTTTCCTTTCATTGAAATTGGTTTTTTTCTTCGTTTTCTTTTCTTCCAAACAAAAAAAAAAAAAAAACAAAGCCATAAAGACCTTCTTTTTGCGAGAAAAAAAACAATCATTGCGAAGAAGAAAAACGATCACAAATTTGAAAACAAAAAAATTTGAAAATAAAAAAAAAAAAAAACTAAAAGCTGACGATGTTCGTCGTTCGTATGTTGGGATATGATCATTGTCGTAGCGTCGCAACATTGATCCTCCAATGTCATTTAATTTTGTCCCTGAGAATTCAAAATATTATTCAAAAATTTGCGAAAATTAACTTATTAATCCATTAAAATTTTAACATATGAAGGAAAAGTGAAAACAAAAACGATTTCCCTGTCTACTGCTAAATATTATTTGTTAATTGTTAAATAACATTCGAAACTTTTTGAGTTTTTATTACGTTATGTGTAATAATTAATTATCGATTTTGTACGCTGTTACGATAATAATTAAAAATATAATTATTTTTCGATGTAGTTTTTTTTTTCTTTTTCCTTCCTGAATATCCCAGAAAGGCTTATCATTTTGATTTCTCATTAGTAGTCTGTTTTTCCCCTTTCATTTCCTCTCGCCGATTATGATTATAATTAGTATAAAGAGAAAAATCTAACATTTCTGATTGTCAACTGAAAAAGCAACCTGATCCGTAGCTTGTACTACGTTTTGTAGCAAACGTACTGGATGAGAAACTATTACATACTGATGATGATGATGATTTTCGATGATTTGTTGATGCTAAACGATCAATACTTCCATATCTGGAGAATTACTGATCGATCATTATTGATTGAGCATACCATGAATTAAAACTTTAAATCATTATTTTTTATACGTTCAGTTTTTTTTCTATTAATTTTATTGTTCAGTTGTTTCGCCTTTAAGATTGATTATAAAGTGAGGAAAAAAAAACTGATTATAAAGGGAGGAAAAAAAAAAAGAATTTTGATAAAGTGTTCTATTACAATCAATTAATTAACTATCTTTAGTATCATTATTCATGCTTCATCTAAACTGAAGATGGATCAGAAAACAGTGAGCCACAATTTCATTTGCTTTTCTTTTTTTTCCCCAACATAAAATGCATAGAACTGAGGAGCAAGAAAAAAAAAAAAAAGGAAAAAAGAAATGCGGAAGAGCATGAAATTTCTTTTAAATAAAATGCTGTTAGATGGAAATGAGCTCTAAACAGAATCCAAAATGTGCTCTTTAAAACTGAAATTTGAAAATAATAAAATCTCAATTTTCGCTTCCTTTTAGCTTATGTATGTCATTCTTGAGGATTTCCTCGAGAGCTAAAAATTTTAGTGAAAATTTTAAAAGCAGTTATTCTTAGCTACTGTTTAAAATTGAAATTAACAGAGTGATTTTCCTTTCTTATACCAATTATTTAGGGTATGTTTTTAATTGATGACTAAAAAAGGAGAAATTTCAGCAAAGAATATTAATGTTTATTTGTTTTCAATTATTAATAAAAAAGAATTTTTTTTTTTGAAATTTTAAACAGTGTGTATTTGTTTTTATTTTAGATAGATTAGAGTCAACTCACTCCCTACTAATCATGTTCAAGATTAATGTGCGTTAAAAGAAAGAGCACTGAAGCACGTGAAAAGTGTAAGATGCACAAACGATTGAAGCAAATTAAAAAAGCAATAACTGATTCCTCATTTCCGGTAAATTCAAAAAAACTTATCAAACTTTTGGTTGAAAATTGCGCAAAGAGATGATGATAAAATAAAAAAAACTGCCAGAAATCAATGAAAGAAATTCCAAATCTTTGTTTATGCAGTTATTATTTGTTGAAATTACTAATTAAATCACGATAAGTAGTTAAACAGGCTGCTAACAGCAAATAATCAATAAAAATATTATCATTGGATGATTAATTACTGCCAATTATGTTTTAATTTTTTATAACTGATAAAAATTCTTTATTTTTTTTTAACTTCCATCTTTCCTCATACAAGAAAAAAGACACCTGCTAGAAAGCGCAATATTACTCTTAGGATATGATGCATCCTGATGATAACTGGATGATAATGAGGAATACGGTTGCCGATAAGAATTCATTGAGAAGACTTTCGAAGGATGCGATGATAAAGGTGATGATAGTTGCTGCAGGTAATACGGTTCGGCGCTACTTGAACGTTGAAGATGCCGCCCGCATGACTTGGAATAATTTGACGATATGAACTGAAATTCGAAATCAAAAAAAGTATCAAATTTTTTAAATTGCGAAAAAATAACAATCAGTTCTTCTAGTTTTTAATGAAATTTGAATATTTTTGCTTTTTAATTGAATGAAAAGAAAATGAGTTTGACTTGAAAAAAAAAAAAAAAAAAAATGCGAATAATTATTGAATCATGTATTTCCTGCAGTAAAAATTGTTCTTTTCTTTAGCACAAATGCAACAGCATACCAAATGAGTTATGTCAATTAAGAATCCAATTACTGATTACATGTTAATTTCATACTAATTAGTTTAGTTGACGGAAATTTTTGAAAATGAAGCGAAAAGAATAGAAAATTGTACGATGAGAATGCAGAACAGAAATCATAACCTAGCTGCAAGTTAAGTAACAGGTTTCATTTATCCGGTTTAATGTTAATTGCAGGAACGTTCAGAATGACCAACTAATTATAGATTTGTTCAATTCTCAAAAATCAACCGGAAATTTTAATGGAAAAAAATTTTTAATATCTCAGGGAAAGAATAATAAGAATTTTAAACAAAACAAATTTTTCGCCCTAATTTAATTGATGTTGATAGAAGATAAAATATCGGTTATCAGAATGGAATTTTGTAAGTGATATCAAAGAAGCGAAACAAATTGCAAAATTTCCATTCAGTTTTATTTATTTTTTTTTCAAATTATTTAAAACCCTGATAAACAATAAATAAATTCTAAACAAATTTAAAATTTTGAACACTACTGACAGCGGAATAAGCAAGTGATACGACGAATTAATTGGATATGATATGATAGGATAGGATGAGGATGATGATATTTAAGTGGATTTCTAATATCTATTCGTATTTTTATTTCATCGCTAACAACTGATCGACGATGAGACAAATGATTAAGAAAATGAAGCAATAAGAAATTATACTACCGATACTGTTAATTGCTAATAACAATTGCTGTTGTGGTTTATGAACGATGATCGCCTTACAATGTAATAATATTGCTGTTGCCACTAATGATAACAATAATAATGATTACATATCAGTTTGGAAAAAGTAAAATCTGTTACATAATCTCTTTTTAGAATTGATTCAGTGGAAAGAATTTAAGTAGCCAACTGCTTTCTAGCATTTAAGCAATGAATTGATTGAACGAACAACTGACTTTAACTGTTATCATTACAACTAGAATGCATCAGTGATAATGATATCTGTGAAAGCGCAGGTGGAAAACTTTAAATCTTTTAGACATATCTTTAAATGTTACTAAAAGCAAATTTGTTTGCATTTACAGTTATTATTTTCCGTTCATCCTTCAATCGAAAATTGCTTATAGCAAAATATTATGATATTTTATAAAGAATATCATTTTGCGAACTTTTTTTTTTTTTATTTGTTAGTCTTATACAGAATTCCGAATAGAAATAAATGCTCGAAATTAGTCATTCAATTTTTCGACCGCTTCATTTAACGCAATGAAAGGTGCAACTGTTTATTTGCATATTGTCAAATGAAAGATAAAAATTTAATAACGTGTGAAAAGTATGAAAACGAAGAAAAAATTAGAGACACCAAATAATCGTACGCGTTTAACACTTGCTAATTTAAAATGGACAAACAAACAAGTGTGCTTGTTATCGATAAGGCAGAAGAACAACGCAAATGTAAGACCATATGGCAAATATGCTAGCACTAATGATGAAATAACATTCGCTCAAAAGTAAAGTTAAGAAAACCGCACACAGAACACAAAAGTAATCCTTAAACTATGAATTTAGATAACAATTAATTGATTAATGAAAGTAGATATTAATCGAATGAATGAAATTCAAATATTTTTCTTTTTTGCAACATTGAATTTACTTTCACTTCTCAGTTTTAAGCTGAAATACAATTTTTACTTCAATTGCAGTTTGTTTGCTCTATTGAGAAGAAAACAATTTCTACCTTTAAAATACTAATTCTTTCTGATTTGATCAAATATTTTTTGTTTATGCTGCTGACGAATTCAGCAGACATGAACATGTGCAATGCATCAGTAAAGCTATTTTATTTAAATCCGTAGAAATCAAATTAAATATTCAATTACAAACCGTTCGATGATTCAAATATGTTGTCATTTCCACACGAGCAAAGTTAATTAATTGTTCATCCGTAGAAGCATCAAAATAAGGTTGCAAAGTGTGTCGCAAATAAAATTACCTGTAAGAACGACTAATTAATTTGCTAATTGTGCGATGAAGCAAATATCTCCATGAAACAATAGTGCGCAGTGAAAAATTATACAAACAGAATTAAAAATGTTTTAAAAAGGATAACAAATTTGAAATGATTCTATTTCTTTCAATTTCCATAAATCATTTCCGGTTTTCACAGAAAATAATTAATTCACCCGGTTATGTCGATATTTTTTTCTGGAATAAAAAAGAAAAGAAAATGAGAAACGGCAAAATTTTGAGAAATTTCATAAACTTATTAATGTCAATAGCACATGAAAAAAAAAAACTTTCCACACTTTCAGTCTTTTCCCTTTCTTTTATTGTCCTTTTTTTTTAATTTAAAAACATCTAAATAAATTTATGAATGTCATTTAAGGAGCAAACAAGTTAGTGGCACAAATATTTTAAATTCCAGCACTGGTTTAGTTACAGAATTATGAGTTATTTTTAAAAGAGTTGCTTTTTTGGGCTGAAAGGAATTTTTTTGAACATATTAGAACCTGCCAATGACAATTTATCTTCAGATTACAAAATGCCTGTTATCAACTATGGAATTGTTAGATAAAAAAAATTGTCAATATGAATCACAATTTAAATATGTTTTTTTTCATTATTTTTAATAAGTTCTCCTGGTCGGCTCAAAAAATAAAATCTAGCCTAGACAAAGATGAAAGAAAAAGTGAAGGAAAAAATATGAATTTTTACGGTTTGCTTATTCGAGAGTGAATTAATTTTTGAGGCGAGTAGCTGAAAGTATTTTGGGAAAAAAAGATTTGAATTTAATGGCCTTTTATTTTTTTTGCTATACTTCATGGAATTTAGTGTGAAAAAAGATTTTAATAACAAAAAGATCGGCATGTAATTCGTTTTTAAGAAGAAAAGATGTTTTTTCCTTTGATTTTTTTGCCCGTTCATTAAAAGTTTTTTCATCCTATTTTGTAATTATCGTGCAATTTCAGCCTGTTTTAATTTTTTTCTTTAATTCATGAAAAATCAATTAATTAGAATTTGCAAACAATTCGATACTTTTATATAAAAAAATTTCCATTTTACAATTAATTAAACTAATTTTTGCATATACTTCGATAGTAATGTGTGCAAAAATTTATATAAGTTTGATAATTTTGTCAAATTGTTATAGCTGTATCATATTTTTTCTTTTTTTTTTCTTGTTCAATACTTTTTGGTTCAGTAAATTTTGTTTTCACTGAAATATTTATTATATAAAAGGGATTCTGCTGGAATTGGGCACTTAAAAATACATAATACGCAAATCTTCAGGAGAAAAATTATCCTGTTACATCATTTTTGCTTTTTTATCGGTTTTAGAATTATTAATTTTTTTTCGGCATTAAACTTGTCGGTGCTATGAAAAGTCACAATTAGATTTTTTAACATTCTTCATTATTTGCTATCTGAAAATTATCATTTATTTTTTTCAAATCTTCCTCATTCACAGTCATCATTAAAAATAACGTAAATTACCATCAAAAATTTCACCTTTTCCCTTTTAATTATAGAATGCATTGACTTGCGATCAAAAATTTCCCTTTTTCTTTCTTTCAAAAAAATATAATATTCAAATACGTAATTATAATATGCACGATACTATTTTTATTATTTTTGCTTTCCATTTCTATCTTTCGATTTGGCAAATTTCGGGGTTTAATTTAATGCTTCGCAAATTTATGGTTGGCAAAAATAAGTACTAATGTAGACTGAAATATTGTCGGAAATGTTCATTGGCCTAGAAGAAGAAAATTGTCCTTTTCCTGGAATTGCCTAGTTGGGGCAGCATTTATATAAAGCTGTCAACATGAATATTTTCGTGAGATTTATTTCTAGCTTCTGATCACAGTTCATGCAGTTAGCTTTTCTCCAGATAAGTAGGATAGAAAATTTTTTTTTAACCAACTTTGTTCATTCGTTTTCATTCTTATTTATAATCTAAATTGGTAAAATCGCATATGATTTTGCTCAGTCCGTTAGAAGAAATTAGCAGATTTCGAGATATCTTAATACTCGGATTTCTGTGCATATTTGGTACGCAATAGAACAATAAAAAGTTAGATGAAAGTGAAAGAAGAAATTAAACTAGTGAGCGTTTGGCAATTACTGAATAGCTCAGATATCCCTTTATTTCCTTGTCGAAGTCGAAAATTCTGTCTTATCAATTTTTTAATCCAAAACTATCAAAATTTAAGTGGGAAAATCGATAGTTTTGTTACAATTTAACTATATGATTTCTACTAGTCAGGTAATGTTTCTCTATTCAATACCACTATAATCGAGTGACGTTCAATAATGTGATTTATCATTTTTGTTTTCAAAATTATCACGGTTCTCATCTTTGAATATTTGATTTTGCTTAATTACAAGCTATATTTCGAACAATATTTATTAACTGCAGCGATCCGAAATATACTCATCGTACTTGCTTGCTTTTTTTTTAAACTATAGAACAATTTTTTTGTGAATTTTTAGTTACATTCAAAATTTACAAACAAACTAAATGGTGCGACTTGGGGTAAGTTTCAGTTAAATTTTCATTTATTTTAGAATAGTCGTAAAAATTTTGCTTGGAGATATTCTTTTCCTTTACAGTTAATGTCTCCTTTTTCTTTTTCAAAAGCATCCATTCGATTCAAAAAAAAATAAAAATTAAAATTAAAATATTTCCAACATTAAGCTCCTACTACAATTAAAAAATTTTCAAAATGAAACAAAATGCAATTTTGAATAATAAAAGAATTAACTGCTCAATTCAAAATTTAAGAATATTAAAAGAACTAAATGATTTAATGAATTAATAATGAGTTGCAATGTTATCTTATCAGTTCAAAATTCCTACAATGTTATAATTGATAATCAAATAAATATAAAGTGGACCAGAATCACGCTATTACTATTATTTTAAATTATTATCAAATGATTCATGTTTATGGAGAAAAAGAAGACAGCATTTATTAAGTGACTAATGAGCAAAATTAATTAGGAATTATTTGTGGTAATTGTAGCGTGAAGTGATATCAGTGCATGTTGGACAGGCAGGTGTACAAATTGGAAATGCTTGCTGGGAATTATATTGCTTAGAGCATGGAATTCAACCGAACGGTATGATGGCAGAAGAACAGATGATCGATCTTGAAGACGATTCGTATAATACATTTTTTGCTGAAACAATTCGTGGTAAAATTGTCATTTTCATATTTGAAAAGAAAAAAAAAATCAGTCACAGTTAAAATTGATATAAAACTTTCATATTTGTTAATAAAATTATCAAAAAAGATCAAAAAGACGAAAAAAGAAAAAGTGCGAACTTTTCATTCGGCAACTTAAAGCAATAATTATATATAATTAACTCAATGCAAATTATTGTTTTCTGCCTAAAATCTAAACATCCTATAATTTTGTCACCAGGTAATTCAACATACTTTTAGTCAGAACATACTCTTTTTGCACAGCAAGCAATTTCTAATTAATAATAATATTTTATTACTGAAATATGATTATCTTGCACAGAAGCTTCAATTTTCATTCCATACAACAAAATCCATTCATTATTTAAAATATTTAAAATTGCCATTTTATCACCTGTAATATCATAATCCGATGCGATATCCTTTCTGTCCTTTGAATTATATTTTACCTATGTGTTTCTTTAAGTATAACTTTAAAAATGAAAACTGTAATTACATTTTACTTCAGCCTTAAAAATTATCCCCCGAAAAAGTGAAATCTATCAGTATTACTTATAAATTTTTCCTTTCTCACATATCTTATTGATGTAGAAAAGCAGAAAATTCGGCGAAAAAAAAAATTTTTTTGCAAAAAATATTTTCAGGTAAACATGTTCCGCGAGCAATTTTTATTGACTTGGAACCAACTGTTGTAGGTGAATTTTTTATTACAATGGAGTATGATATAGCAGTATTTTATCGTTCTAGTAGTAAAATGCTGATAAGAATTCTGTTATCTTTCAGAATTTCAATTTCTAAATTTGTAATTTTAGAGCAGTGCTCAGAAATTCTTGATTTCATTCATTTTTTTTCTTTTTCATTCTAATATATTTCCACTCTAAAAAAATAAAAAGCAATTTATACGCAACATAGAATATACAGAAATTATTTTGAAAGGGAAAAACTGAAATGTTTAGATGAAGTAAGAAATGGTGCCTATCGGTCATTATTTCATCCAGAACAGCTCATTACTGGAAAAGAAGATGCTGCTAATAATTATGCTCGTGGACATTATACAATTGGCAAAGAAATAATTGATGTTTGCATGGATCGTATTCGACGTAGAAAAATTTAATTAATTACAAAATATTTAATGCATTGAAATTAGCTATCAATTAATCGTCACTTCCACCTTTTTCTTTCATTTAATAGAATTTGCAGGTGTTCTTTTAATAGTATTAAAAAATCAATCAATATCCTGTTTATTATAACAGACAAGAAAAAAAAATTTGCTTTGCTTTTTTGTTTTTACATTGAAAAAAATAAAATAATGCAAATGAAATTTTTCACCTATTATGTTTTCACATTATTGGAAGTTCACATTATATGAATTTATTCAGGTATGAGCGATATGTGCAATGGTTTGCAAGGATTTTTAATTTTTCACTCATTTGGTGGCGGAACCGGTAGCGGTTTTTCAGCACTTCTTATGGAGCGCTTGTCAATTGATTATGGAAAAAAATCAAAACTTGAATTTAGCATTTATCCAGGTTTCCATTCAAAATTCATTTTGCTACCAAATTTGAAGTGAAAATAAAAAAGGGGAAAGAAAGTTAGGCAAGCAAAAATAGCTGTCAATCAATTTATGATGTTAATTAATTGTCAAAAAACAAGAGAGAAATTATTTTTTTAAAATAATTACAACGATAAAATTTTGTTTTTGTTACTTATTATATAATTCATACAAAAAAAGCAAAAATTTTCTGATTTATTGATTTTATTCTTATTTTTCCTTAATTTATTTTATTTTACTATTTCACGCCTATTATTTTCTTATTTTTTAATTTGATTTCATTTTTTTTAATTGTATAATATTTACATTATACTAATGCAAAATTTGAAATTTTTTTTGCATTAAATTATAATGAAAATTGCATAAAAAAATCTTTCATACTTTTTTTTTCATGTGTAATTAAGAAAAATCTAAGGAAAATTTTATAACACTTCATTTTGCTTGTCTTTATAGCTCCACGTATTAGCACAGCTGTCGTTGAACCGTACAATTCAGTCTTAACAACACATACGACCTTAGAACATTCTGATTGTTCATTTATGGTTGACAATGAAGCAATCTATGAAATTTGTCGTAAAAACCTATCCATAATAAGGTATTTTACTAAAAAAAAAAAAAGGAAAAAAAACTTTTTTTTCACAATTTCTAGCGATTTAATTTCAATTTAAAAAGTTTTTGGATGAAATAAGAGCAAGCTAAAAGATTGTTGAACTAAAAAAATAATAGATTTAGCATAAATATAAATATGTACTTTCAATTATAGATATTTGATTTAACTTAAAATTAATTTTTTAACTAATTTGTAAACGCAGAAGAATTCACAGATGCTATGCTTGTTTATGCTTTGATTTATTCATATTTCTTCTTTTTTTTTTAAATTCAGACCAACTTACACAAATCTTAATCGTTTGATTGCGCAAATTGTTTCCTCCATAACTGCTTCTTTACGATTTGATGGTGCTTTAAATGTTGATTTAACTGAATTTCAAACTAATTTAGTACCTTATCCACGAATACATTTCCCACTCGCTACCTACGCTCCAATTATTTCCAGGTAAAATTTCAAAGATGAAAAAGTAATTTGGTTTTTGTTTTTAAAAAAAAAAAAATCTACTTACCAAAAAGTATTTAATATTTCGATTTAATGCCAGATGAAAATGTGAAAAAAATTTAATTTAACAGATTGAACGGAAGAAAAGATAGTATTAAACTATTGAATGCGTAATGATGTTTTATGGTATAATTTGCATACTCAAGGAATGCTACTCTATCAAAACTTTATTACGGCACGCATACCGTACCTAAAGATAATTATACCAAGATACATATGGATACATATTTTTACAATAAATAATCAAATAATTCTTTCGCCAAATTATTACTGTATCATGATACTGCTGTGGTATATATAGTGTCCAAAGAGTATTTTATTAGATAACACATATAGCCTACGGTGTAACTGAATGACAATGCTTCTACAATAGAACCAAAAAAAAAATATGGCAAAATGAGAATATACTGCGCACTGTGCTACGAGTACCAAAATTTCAACTATATTAATTGCTATTTAAGTAAATTAATTAAAACTTTATAAAATTCAAATTGCAGTGAGCGTGCTTTTCATGAGCAATTGACTGTACCTGAAATAACGAGTCGATGTTTTGAGCCTGGCAATCAGATGGTTAAATGTGATCCAAGACAAGGGAAGTTTATGGCTTGCTGTTTGCTTTTTCGAGGTGATGTGGTACCTAAAGTAAGTTATTATTTTATTTCATGCTTTTCATTTTTCGTAACAAAAATCATTTTAGCATGCTAAAACTTGTTTTTTGTATCCTATAAAATAATAAAGTGGAAGTTTATTCTAAAACTTAGGATTTGAAGTGTCAAAGTTTAAGACAATAAGCAAATAGTCAATTATGATAGCTATAAGAAAAAATGATAAAAAAGTAAGAAAGTTGAAAAAGTTTTTATTTATTTATTTGTTTGGAGGACGTGAATGTGGCTATAGCATCAATTAAAACGAAACGTTCAATACAATTTGTCGACTGGCATGTTTTTTTCTTTCCTTTTCAAATTTAAATTGTTAAAAGAGAGAAGAAGCAAAATGATTTCTGTTAATTCTGTTAATCAATCAATCAATTTAATTTATTAATTAATACATGAAAGTGCGATGAATTTTTCCATCTCTAATTTTCGTCGAAATATTTTCGTTACTGTCATCTTTTTCTTCGTTTTTGTTTTTCAGGTGTCCAACTGGTTTTAAGGTAGGCATTAATTATCAACCACCTACAGTGGTACCTGGTGGTGATTTGGCAAAACTTCAACGAGCCGTTTGTATGCTTGCTAATACGACATCGATTGCTGAAGCTTGGGCTAGGCTTGATTATAAATTTGATTTGATGTATGCAAAAAGAGCCTTTGTTCACTGGTATATTTCATATTATTAAAAATTGCTACCATAACAATTTCATTTGAATTTTTTTAAATTGAATTTTTGATAATTTTCTTTCAAAATGTCGTGCATTTCGCTTGCACCGTCTGTTTACAAACTGACAAAAATTATTATATTGCCAAAATCACGGGTCAGATGTTGGCATCTCTTTCATCTTAATATCTGCTTAAGTCTTTTCATTTTTAATTTCTTCAGTTTCAGCTCTTGGCAAAAAATAAAAAAAAATCTTTACTTTCTATAACTCAAACTAATTTATGATGTAGAGCACACATTCATGCAAATTTAGTATTCGAGTTTTCGCCATGTTCAATTTATGTTTTCACAAAAATTTTTTGGTAAGGTATGTTGGCGAAGGTATGGAAGAAGGTGAATTTTCGGAAGCACGCGAAGATCTAGCAGCACTGGAAAAAGATTACGAAGAAGTAGCCGTGGATAGTTTTGATGATTATTAAATAATTCTGATGAAAAGAAAAAATTTTTTTGCCTATTTAATGGGCCGAGCAAATTTATTACATATTGGTTACATTTCTATTAAATTTTTGTTATTGAATTATTAATTATTTTTTTTTTTTTTGTTTTTTGAAATATTAACTATTTTTCTTTGTTTTTGAATTATTTATTATTCTTTTTCTTTTTTTTTTTTTGGGAATTTTACGATTCTTATATTTCGAATTAAATTTGAAAAATGAATTGTTTGAAGGTATGCTACTTGAAGGAAAAATTTATTTCTCTGTCTCAAGAAAAAGCTGAATCTATATATTACTACTGCTGACAGTGATACGTCAGCAGTAGTAATATAATAAGGATTATGGCAATCATAAAATTGTTCGTGCGAATTTTTGATAGTCTAGTAGTATTGAAAATGATAACCCTAACTGTTGTAATAATAGTTTTCATTAAATTGTTAACAAAGTGATAATAGAATTTCGCTTTTCAGTTACTTAATGAAAAAACCTTTTATGACACTACTCTATGTTAGATGAATTATAAGTAATGCTATTAAAACATGATTCTTATCACTTTATTATTTTATCAATTAACTCATTTAAAAGCAGCTAGATCCAGCTGAATCACCTTAAGTAATTTGAAACAAAAAATGTTTTCCGGTTTTCTGAAATTGTCACTATCTAACACTAAGATGTTAACAGATTGTAGTAGTAACAGCACATAGATATATACCGTTAAAATTATTATCTGCTTACTGAAATTCATATTGAGTTCTAAAGGCTTTGCTGATCAATACAAGAATCGTAAAATTTCCAAAAAAGAAGAAAAAAAATTTAAACAATAAAAAGTTTTCTTCGAAAAAAATGAAAAATTTCTTCCCGTTTCTAAATTGTCAAAACTTTTTTTTGTACTTTTATTTTGCATGCACCTTACATAATATTCAATTTTTTTCTTTGTAATATCTATTCGTAAGTTATGAATGATCACCGTCATCATTGTCAACAGTTTCATTTCCATTTCTTTCATTGTGTCACCATGACAATATATGCTTGCGTCACGATGATTTACCGTTATAGCAATAATTATTAGCTAAAAATATAACAGTTTATTTGAAAATTATGAAGTCTAACATTTTAGAAATAGTTTATCAGAATTATTTTTTCCAATCCATTTGAATAATCGATTATTTTTGGCGATGAAAAATCTCTACTTCTTTCTTTTTATTCCTTTTTAACGAGCTTTATTGACGATTTAATTCCTAAGAATTTTATCAGTAACAACGCTTAAAAGTTACACTTTAATGATAACTGATAATTCTTCTTTTTGAAGTTATTTTCCCATTTTTATAAATAAATATAATAATATCAATTATTCCTTTTGAATTAAAATTGAATCTATTCTGTCACTTTTATCGTTTTTATGATTTAAACAGTAATTGCATTGTTCTTATCATTTAACCAGTTGGATTGTTTTCGTTACCACATCGTTTTCATCACTTTTAGCAATTAACTGGTTTAATCATTTTTATACATATTTACAATCTTGTGCTGACTTTATTTTTTACTAATATATTTTGGAATTTTGTAAAAAATTATTCTAAGGGAAATTCATAGAAATCCATAATTCAAAGCAGTGCAGCATAATATGTAACTAATAAAAATTGAAACAAATTACTACATGAAGGAAAAGTGGTCCAAAGCTACCCAAACATTTTTTATCATATATCAGAGCTGATGATAATGTCATAATTTTAGAAGTATCAAGTCATAAATTTTAAATAAAATTTAATTAAAGCTTATATTTCAGAAAGATCTGTGCAACTAATAAATTTCTTGCCACTGCTAAAAAAATTGACTTTTATTATAATGACTGAAAAATAATTTACTTGAAAAATTTGTGGAAGTTCGCGAATTTCTGTTATCAGCAAATCTCTTTATGTGAAAATTGCAATTTTTCATTGTCATGAAAGTGTCATTTTTAATGTCAAATTTTAAAATCGCAATTTCTGTTCCAAATTTCATTTAAAATTTTCGAAATGTTCTTTCATAATTTGTATTTTTCAAAATTTTAACAATCTTAATAATAAGAGTTAATTTTTTTACAAAATGGACAAATTAAAAATAAATTACATTCAGTCGTGATTTGTGCCAAAATATCAATCACAAAGAAAAGAAGTGAAATGAAAACAAAATTCGTTAAAGAATGATTTGGAAATTGATACATTTTAAAATAAATTTTTCGTCAGTCTATTTAAACTAATTATCGACTAAAATGTGACAACAAAGTGAAATTGGTAATTGAATGTTTTATGAATTCGATAAAAACTGGAAAAACAAAATGTGTAATAGCTGTTAATTAAATTTGTTAAGCAAAATCAATTGAATGCTTTGATCATTTTTGCTACAAAACGTTCAGAAACGATAATTTTTGGAAGTCATTTTTAAAATTAAAAAGCCTTTTTAGTCACTTCTTGAACTTCTCAAGCATTATTATCACAACCAAAATAATAACTACGACGCGAAATTTTAATTTTTTACGAACACCCATACAGACAGATACATAACATATTAATATGTATATGAAATGATATAATTCATAGATAAAATAAAATTTGGGCTTCCTTTTATAAACAAACTTTCTTTTTTGGCCGTCTCAGCGAAGTTTGCAGTCCTTTGGAAACAGCAAAGGAGTGTGACAATGGTGTGACAGTTATCTGTCAACCGCCCCTCTCCCGCAACTTTTCTCTCTTCTCCTTCTGTTATCACTCACACTTATTGTCATACACTCTTTTATCTGTATCAGACGTATATTATCATCAAATTATCATCACCATCATTATTATTATTGCTTATACTACTTTAATCAAATTCCAATTCGAAGCTCTTTTTTTTCAAACTAAACGAAAGTTTTGAAACAACTACTTTTAATCTGGTATTGCTATGTATTACTTTTCTTCTTTCCTTTCTTTCAGTTCTTAATTTGACGAATAAAGTGATCATACTTTGCTCAGTCCATTTTATTACCTTTTATAATTGTCAGTTTGTGCTAAAATATTTCAGCCTAAAATTTAATCATTATTGAAGTAGGTGTTGGTAAAATGAAACTTTATCCTCCTCATATTAACTCCTTGTTACGAAGATAATAACCTTATTCATGAAAAGTGCTACAAATCTAAGCACTTCTTCAGCTCGTCTTTTCATAGCTTAAAGATTATTCTAACAGAATGATCCTCTCTTTTCAAAACAAACAAATATTAGCTCACTTGTTTGATCCAAATCAAGTAGTATTATGTCTTCGTTTATCATTTCAACAATGATTCGGAGAATGAAGTGACTATACATTTTTAGTCCATCCTATCACTTACAGAGCCGGATTAATTTGCTAACATGTTTATATGATGCTTATATGCAATTCTGGATCAATTTTTAGCATTTCCAATACGGTACTTCGTCACTTTTCCATCCGTTCTCTTTACTTCCTACCTTTCCTACCGTTCCTCTTTCTTATTCCTCACTTTTACCATTTTCACTTTTTTATTTCTTCCGCTATTTTCTCGGGTTCTTCTGGCTCGGAACTTACCGCACTTTTGTCAGAGTAAAAGTAATCTTCAATGAACAAACACTGAGCTAGTTTGTCATATCTGTGTGAGACAAGAATTATATTGATGATGATTATTGTGATAAAGTTGTTGACTGTTAACACATGCAAGGGTGGTAAGAGTGATGATTAATGATGAGAGTGATAATATAGGTGCTGATCATGGTGATGGTTAAAGTCGCGATGATAATTTTAATAATAATAATGTTGTTGACTGTGATGCCTCAATATTTAAGGGTAAATACTGATAGTGGTACTAATGACATTAATGATAGTGTTGTGATAACAATAACAATCCTGAATGTGCTAATAGAAGCAGAATGGCAATGATTAATCAAACGAATGATATTTTTAACAAATATGTTTTTCTTCATTGTTAAAGGCAATAATAATTTCTGCCGCATTATTATTTCAATATCAGTTAATAATTTGATTTGCTCTAATTTCTCCTGAAAAAAAAAAGAAGTAAGCAAGAAAAATGAATTTTTTAATTACAAAAATTTCTTACTCATTTTATAATGAAATTACCAAGCATTTTTCGAAGTTTTGAAATGTATTAAATACTAGTATTAAAACACTATATAGAAAGTATTAAATACTCTTCGAGACTTCGGAAAAGGAAAAAACTTTTTAAATTAAAAAATTTTGAATTGAAAAAGAAAACTTTTTTAAAATTAGAAGAAGAAAATGTTCTATGATATATTTTCAAAATTTCTCAGCTGCTTTTTTTTCGCCAGTCTCAAGGTCATTCACGAATTTTAGGTTCTTTATTTTTTCGCACAATTCATAAATTTTCCGCCTCATTTTTTTTTTTCTTCTTTTTTTTAGGTGCAACAACATTTGACAAAACAAAGTTTTAATTTTCCGAAAACACAATAAGTCAATTAATCATATTTTACTAAACAATTCCCCCTCCTCCATTTTCTTCCTCTTCTCTTTGCTTTTTTGTTAATTTTAAATCAAAATTTCTTCGTTTCTTCCTTTTTTTTTTTTTCTCATTTTGGTTCTTATCATTTAACATTGTCAAAAATGCAAACAGATGTTTGTCTGCAATTTCATATAATTCGTTTCCTGGCACTTTTTGTGTCGTTATTATATTTCACTGATTATCGGTGATAAGTTTAAATAGCATTAAATTTATGCTTTAATCTTTAGTCTCTCTTCTTTGCAAAGAAAAAAAGTTTCGCATCCTTTTTGTAGCCTTTTTTTTTGGTATTATCAAATGGATGAAATCATTTCGTTTTTTTTTTTTTTTTTTTTTCTTCCGAGCAGATTGATTTGTTAAATATTGAAAGTATCATTTGATCATGAATTTATTTTCTTTTCAAATCTTTTGCCCTTTTAACTATTTTAAAAAATTTTGCACCTTTCAAAAAGAAAAAAGTTGATAATAACTTAAGTTAAATGTAAAATTACATTAAAATTTTGTATGATTGCAATTTTCATTACAAAATAAAAGAAAGTTTTTTTTTTCTTATTGAAATTTCTTTGTGAATGATTTAAAATTTTGTTTCCTCTCAAAAAAAAAAAAAAATTCAAAATATAAAAAAAGATTCTATTTTACCAAATTTGCAATTTCTATACTAGCACATTTTAGCTACATTTTTGTTATTTTTTTTAAGTAATATGAAATATTCCTTGTGAATGTGTTTTTTTAGAGAATTCGTGAAGTTTTAAATAAAATAATTTCTTGCATAATTATTAATCTATTATAATTTAAAAGCATCAAGTTCTATTGCTATAACAAACATTCTTCCATTTCAAAAATTCGAATTTTCCATTTCTGTTTTCATAAATTGCAAAAAATGAATTCAAAACAAATTATGCTATTTTACTTATTTTGATTTGATTTAAGAATTTTTTTTTTCTACTCAGCTTGAAAAAAAAAAATTTCATCTCATTTTAAGCTTTTACTATTTTAAATCTTTTTTTCGTCAAAAATAAGCTATTTATTCAGTTATCAAAAATTTTTTTCAAACAAAAATTTCAATTTAAGAAGAAAACCAATTTCGTAAATGGCTGAAAAGCAACAAGATAGTAAAAAACATAACCAAGAAGAAATTTTCATTCACGTTATTTCAGGTTTTTTTTTTTTGTAGGGTAAAGGTAAACGTACTTATTTGTACTGTAATTTTAGTAATATTAAAATTAACCGGTTTTTTTTTTCTTGCTTTTCCTTTTTAAACATTCGCTCGTATTGTATAAAAGTCATAAAACCTAAAATAAAATTATTTATATGACGGAGATATATGCAAAGAAAAAATGAGAACGTAAATAAACAACTCGTAAAAAATTTTTTATTAATATTCTTACAAGTGCTATTTGTTTACCCAAGTGCTGTACCGATTATTTACGTTTATTGAATTGTAAACAAGTCTGTTTTTGTATTTTGTTCTTTTATTTTGGATTTGTTTTCATTTTTTTATTTTTTATTTTTGCCTTTATTTTTTGCTAATTCCATTACTGTAATAAAAATTAAGTTCAATCAGCTTTTTTCGTGCGTTATATGAATACAATGATAAAATTTAAGCAGAAATTTTGTTATAAAAGTTCTTTTAGAATTTAGTGAAAATCATTTCTTTACATTTTTCTGATATTGTACAGGAGCGTTTATAGTTCCTCTTTATGTGTATACATGTGTTTGCATATAAAATTTTATAATAATTTAAAATTTCCAATCGATTTTACATAAATTTTTCTTTTAAATTAAATTTTCACTGACATTTATTATCGGAGGTTTGTTTTTCAAAGCTAATAAAATCAGTTATTTGACGCCTTCAATTTTTTTTTCTCTGGAAAAATTGCTTAATTATTATTATTTTTTGTCAAATGATTCATTTATTTATCAATTTTATCATCACTTTTCTATTTTATCATTTTCAATTTCTATGCTTCTTCCTTTACCATTTATTCATATTATTTTTTTTAAAAATATTTGTTTGAAAATTTATTTATTTAGCTTATTTTCTTTTTTCTATTTATTCATTTGGATTTTTAGTTTTGAATAGAAATACGAGGTAAATTTGAACTTTATCACTATCACTTTCTACATTCGCTCGATCTTCCAGTTTAAATAATTTAATTGAAGAAAGATAATAATTGAATAATTTCCAATTAAGTGTTTTGCAATTCAATTTTTCATAATTTACATTTGGAGTTTCATTGTGTTGCAGAAGCCGTTATTAAAGAAAGAAAAGTATTGCAATAATTTTATGAAATTTAATAGTAAAAACTACTTTAAATGAAAAATTCACTTCATTTTTTACTTCTTTACATTTTAATTTTTATAAGTTCAATTTAAATGATTAGATTGTTCAAAAAAATTAGCGTTTATTTGAAATTATAAGTTCAGGATTTTTAATACAGTTCTATATTTGTATCAGAAACTTAAATTAAACAGATAAGTTAAACTGTAAGGTATTTTCATGCTTTAAAAGTATTTTTACATGATGCTAGAAAATTTAATAAAATTACTCCAAATCAAAATATCACTTTACTCTCATTTCCCATAAGACTGCTACCGTTATAACGATAGTTTTATGATTCTATTATCACGAGATCGCTCCAGTCCGTCGGAAGACAACCGGAAATATGTTGCGTATAGCATTCCAATATCTCGTTACAGAAATTCATGAAATTCACAGAAATACTAATCTAATATTTGGCAAATTCGAAATTTAATTAATTAAATAGAAATTGCATACGGCTTATTTACACACTATCAAGAAGAAAAAGTTGATGAACTATTAATAATTTGTTTCTTTTTTTTTTTTTTTTGCTTAGCAATTAAATTATGTAATATTAATAATATTCTGTTAACAATAATTATAATTTTAAACCTAATAATGATCATTCATGTTGCTTCTTTGTTACGTTACATTCAAAATTTTGGCGATTGCTAAAGTGTAAAAAGGGAAATTAAATAAATAATATTGCGTTAGTGTGATATAGAGGAGACGAAAAATATTCACACATATTATTCAATGTCATTACAACAGCAACGAAATTTTAATTATATATAAAAATTGAAAATTACACCCGCCAATAAATTATTTAATTTATGTGTCAAAATTTATTTCATTGTATGAATGACATGTTTAATTGCATTCATTGAAATTAAAAATTCAAAAAAGTAAAAAAAAAAAGAAGAAAGAATCTGATATTCTTTTGTCGTCATTATATTTATAGTTATTGTGTCTTTCTAATTTTTTTCTTTTTTAATTTTTAATTTATTTTCATTGTATCATTATTGCTCAGACTTATCAAGTAATAAAAATTAGCATTTCGATTTCATTTTTAAGTTATCAAATTATCCAACTGCAATTCACATTCTCGTTAACATCGTTAATTTTTTTTTTTTTTCGGCAAATAAATAATGACAACTCGCCCGAAGTATTAGGATTATTTAACAAAAAAGTCGTACTTTTTTTTTTCATTTCATTTTTTTTTTTTCTGCTTTCCTTTTCCTTTTTTTTTTGCTAAATTTTTAAAGGTTATCTAATTTTTTCCTTTAGCCTTCTACAAATGACAAATACTTTTCAATCTTCTAAATCGCAAATAAAAAAAAAAAAAAAAAAGGAAAGAAAAAAAAAACGAATTACTTTAAATTCTTATACGGTAAAAATTTTCTACAATGATAAATAATTAGTTTTCAATCATTGGTTTAGTATGTTAAACTAGTTGTATGCAGTAGTTGTTTGTGCAAGGTGAACAATAAATCAATTTCAAAATTAAGTTTTTGTTTAAGATATAAATGATTGCAAAAATATTTTCTTCAATTTGTTTTAAAGCAAACTATCATTTAAAAAAAAAAAAAAAAAGTAAAATAATGAAATGAAATGGAAAAAAACAAAAAACAAAAACAATTTTGCATTTATTTCGTGTCTCATTTAAAGTGATCTAATTATTCGTTTAATTTATTTCGATTTCATTTTTATTTTCAGTAAATAATATTTTTACTTTTTGTTCTTTATCGTATGTACAATTATACTAAGAACATTACATTTCCATATTTTTTCCATCGTTTTGTTGATTCCCTAAAATAGCAATTTAAAGTTTGTAAATCTTATTTCCTCTCTTTTTTTCCTTTTCATATTTGTTTTTATACTATCATCGTTCATACTGCTATCTCTTCAATAATTTATCCAAAAATTTGACATAAATGCTGATTGAAAAATTTTCGGCGATAATAATCCTTTTCATTTTGTAAATTAAAAATTTATTTTTCATCAGTTATACCATTTTTTCTTTTTTTTCTCTTTATGAAAAGAAATGAATAGCTAATGTTTATGTAAAGAAGTGTTCATATGGATTTACTGATACGAAAAAATAAAAATAAAAAAATAAAAAGAGGCAAGTTAAGCGAAGGATAAATGATAAATTACTGCCATTAACTTATTATGAAATTTAAACTGGCATGAAAAATGACCGAATATTTTTTAAAGTTTCCAAAATTTAAAATTATATGACAAATAATATTACGTTATTTATCGAAAAGATTCAAACGAATAATGTATTTTGAAAATTAAGGATGTTATTAATTAATTACTTAGTATTAGAGTTCATTTGTTGATTGCTGTCATGAAAACACTTATACCGGAAATTAAAATATGCAAACCTAAACTGGAAATTTCAATTACTGCTACTACTCTCCTAAAAAAAAAATGACATTTTTCTAATAAATGTGAATAACATTGGAGTGTTCGTTAAAGCTTTATAAAAACTTCATCGGTCTAATTAGCTAGGTGTAATCAATTGATAGCTAATTCTGCTTGCTCATAACTTTCCGGCTATGCATTTCATTCGGTAAAGTATTTATTATCTATTAATTCGATGCTTTAATTTACAGAAATATCTAAATCATTTTCATTCGCTTTTCTTTTCGCAGGTAAAAAGAAAGGAAATTCATCAAGTGTCTCAATAAATTCCATTTATTGCATCAAATGTTTTTTTTTCTTTGAAATTTTACTGCTCTTAATTTATTTTTTAATTTGTCAATTTTTTTTTATTTTTGAAAGACTTTGTTTTTTCAATGTTCCAGGTAAAAATTGTTAAAAAGCAAGATATTATTTTGTCATTTCCTAAAAAAATATCCTAAAAAAAAAATTCATAAAAACGGGCGAAATTTTTTTCGCACTTTGAAACGCTCCTTTAAAATTTTTTGGTCAAAAAAACTTTCCTTTTTTATCAGAAGATAGAACAAAACTTTCTTTTTTCGTTCTTTTTTTCTTTCAGCACAACTTTCTGCGACTACTTGTATTGCATGAAGTGAATGAAAAGTTATGAAATGAGAAATTACCAAACAAAAATTTGTGAAAAAAAAAAATTCTTTAAGAACTTCAACTTTGACAATTATTTCTTCAACTTTTTCTTTCGCACTTAGAGTCCTTTTTTTTTTTTGTTGTTGCTGTTCGTTTATGGAAGGTATTAATTCGAATAATTGTAGGAATATTAATTACTTTTAGAGGCTGGATGATTGATTTGCATCAAATTACAAATTATGCATGGGTAAATTGTCTTTTTTTTGCATTAAGTTAATTTTATATGCAATTATTTTATGTGAAGGAAAAAGAGCAATTTGTGCAAGAGAAAATAGACAATTGTTTAAATCGAAATATGACGTAACGGAACAAAATTCGAATATTTACTAAATTTAGTCTTTTAGAATTGGAAAACTACTGCTTAGAATTAAATCGCACAGAACTAAAACCTAATTTTGAACAATTAACGATTTACAAACTTCTTTTGTGATTATTTTAGAGTTTATAGCATTTAGTTGGATTTGATCATAGAAATTTAGCGGTAAATTATATTCTCTTCCCAGTATAATTTAAAAAAACAAAAAAAAAAGAAATCACTCTTTTCATATATTTTTTAATTTTGCAATGTTTAGGTGTCATTCCATTCGTATTTATTTTAAATAAGAATTGGATACTTTTATTAAATAAAAAAAGCACGGAAGTATAAAAATTTTTGAAAATTAATTAGCAAAATGAATGGACTTCTTTCATTATAGTTGTGAAATAATTACATACTAAGAAGTTTGTTATTATAAAATATCCATTTTCTACAACTGTTATAGTTAAAATTATTTGTAATTAATCATTTTTCAAATTATTTTAATGGATAGCAAATAGATATTTCTGTGAAAAATATACGCCTTATCGGTCCGATTACGGATAATTGCTACTCTATTAGACTTACTTCAACTTTTTGCAGAATTTATTTCAGATTTATCAGTTTTTTGAAATTTTAAAATCTAACACTTTTAAATTAATAGGAATAATTTTTATTTTATTTTGTCCCTTTTTAAACAGTTCAATAATCATAAAAAATGTTTCAAACTGATGCAATATTATCAATTTTTTTATCCAATCCGTTTGCGCCATCATAGCATCTTCTCATCTCATCATCAGTATCAAATTTATCTTCGTTTCAGATTTCAGTGCAAAAGAATTCGCTATCTATTTTAATTTTTTATTTTTCCTAGTTTTTTCCTTTTTTCTTCTTTGTGTTTTCCTTGTCTTTGACTCGCAAAGATTGAATCAAAAATTGCGATTAGTGAAACTTTGAATGAACTTACGTGGACGACGTGGACGAGACGTTTCATTATTCAGTTCGGAAATTACCACACCTGGCTAATGTTTCACTCGCCATATACCTACACTGCTTCACCTGATCTCAATTACAACTTTTGCCAAAGGTAAGTATAAATATCCATTTTGCTTATCTCTTCGAGAATTATATTACTTTTACAACTGTGAGAAAAAACTAAAAGTGAAGAATGTGAAATATTCGCAAGAATATAACAACTATTATAACACTCTGTGTTGCTGTTAATTGTTCATAATCGCGTTGAGGTCACATTCACAACACCCTTTACCCCTTGACCTTCGTAACTGCATCTTTCATTTCTCCTTTTTTGCCTTTTTTAACTTTATTTTTCCAGTATGTCTTACAAAAACGGATTGTGGGCAGTCACATTCACTTTTTTCTCCGTAATTTAAAATTTCAATTTCCATTTTCTTTTTTTTTTTTTTTTTTTTTTGGAAATATATGCTGAAACATATCGCATAAGTTTTCTCACTTTTTTTTATTCGCTATGGAAAAGCTTTTTCATTTTGCAATAAAAATGAATAAAAAATAAAAATCAGTTTATGAATTTTATCATAATTGATAAATTCATATATTTCTACCACTCTCTTAAGTGATAACAACCTTTTTTTAATTTGAGTACTTTGCAATAAGTGACGATATATGCATTTTATGAATATAGAAATGCAAAGTTTAAGATGCATCACGAAGTTTTTTTATTAAATAAATCTTTTTTTGTCAAAAAGGAATTAAAAAATTGACCAACAAATTGATTGCATTATTTTTCTTAGGTGATTTTTTTAGCGTCTGAATTGTTTTCCGTGTTATTTTTAAGAAAAAAAAAAGTTTAGATAAAAACTTCGATAAATTTTATTCGTAGCACTGCTTATGATTTTTGAATTTTCACTACGATTTTAAATTCACAATTTAAAGGCAATATTTGAATTTTTTCACACTTTCTTTTCGTCTTTTTCTTTTTTAGTTTCATTTTTAATGTTATTTGCAAAAATTTCTGATACATTTTGTTTTTTTTTTCCACTTTACAGCTTGCTGTCAGTGAACTGATTTTTGGACAGTAATCACTAAACGAGGAAAAAAGATTAATTAATTAAAAAAAAGGAACGAGAAAAAAGTTATGTATTCGAGACGATATTTAAATTGCTGGGCAGAACAACAGGTAGCAAACGGATCGGGTAAGCACTTTTCCCACTCTCAATTTTTGATATTTGCGCAAAAATTCTATCTTCAATGCACTAATTAATTACTTACGAGTAGTTCCTTTTTTTTTCGGTGATCTAAATTGTAGAATGTTAATTATTTATCGTTAGCTTTTTCATCAATTTAATCTTCACTGGATTAATTATTTACTAGTTCTTTTTTTTCCAATGGTTCAAATTTCAGTGTTAATTAATTAGTGTTCTTGCCTTTTTTTATTTCTTTTTTTTATTATTTAAAATTTTACTTATTCTGATGGTTTCCTTCTTTTTTTTTTTTTTTTGAATATAGAATCAAAGATTTTCAAAAAAATCAAAATTTGTGTCGTACAATCAATTTTCTTTCTTTGGAGAAAGCATAAGAATTCTCGTCGAAATCAGAAATTTCATTAAAATTAAGGACAATTTATGGAAATGTAGTCTATCATGAATAAGAATGTATGCAATCTTTTTTGTATTAATTACAGGTGCAAGAGTTCAACGTCACGATCAATCGCTAGATGGAATAAATATCAGCGTCGGTGAGCAGGTCAAGCTAGATGCTGGTGAAGCAGTGAAAGATTTGGGACTGAGGTATAGACTGCATTCGAATATATATATGGAATGTTTGCTTATGCTTACTAATGAATAAAATATATTAATCAGGAAAAAAAAATGCTGTTGTAGTAAAATATCAATTGAAAGTAAATTTGTTAATAAAATATTAATTAAGTGGTAAATACCAATATTAATAAAAATATATCAATGTATCAAAATACTGATTATTATCAATTGTTAAAATGTATGCTAATTGAGGAAGAAAATGTTGACATATAGCAAGAAAAAAATACTAACCTATAACAAAAAAAAAAGAATTAGAATACACTAATTAAGTATTAGTGAGATTCAGGATTAAAGGGCAAAATTGATGTAAGAGATGCTTATACAATAATTATTGTTAATTGATTGTTTTCTTTTTTGAACATTGTTTCTTTAAAAAAATGTTACCTGTGAAAATCACCAAAAGCGACATATTGTTAGGAAAAGAAAAAAATTAAGAAGAATATATGAACCAAACTCTTGGCTTTTTTTTCGCTTCTTTTTTCTAATCACAAATTCAACAAAGTTTAATGAATAATTTTTTGTAAGCAATATAAAATTTTTGAACTTTTTAATGAATTTGTTTATAAGAAATTATTTTGTGCGATATTATGCGAAAACTAAACGAGCAAAGAAATTCTGCATGAAATGTAACTGTAATTAAATAATGGTAAATGAACAGAACTGAATGATTTCACAGGATAGCCCGAACTCGAGAACGAGCTGCTGGAAATGAAAATGGAACATCAGGTGGACATCGTCATCGGCGTCGAAATTTCGGAAATGGTATCGTTTTTGTCTTACTGCCTAAACTGTATAAAATTCCTGTGAAATTCATCATTCATTTTTCAAATGTTAAATGCAAATTTAAACAATTTAAAAATTCAAGCATCATTCTTCTTCAATTTTTTTTTTTTTTTTTTTGAAATTTCTTCCCTTACCAACTGATTGATTGATTACTGTTTCACTGGTGACAGATTAACGCAACGAACATATGAGAAATATTTCATTTTATTCGCGATATATGAAATTGATGAGGGATTTGAAATTTGCAAAGCATTTTCTTTTTCTTTTTTTTTAACGATAACAGTTACGACCTATGAAGTAATGTTCCGTTATGCAACAATATTATCAATAGCTATCATTTCAATTTTCGTAATTTAGACTATAAAATCAAAATTATCCTTAACCTTCAGTCGCTCATTAACAATTAATTTCATTTTAACTTCTGATGTAAAAGTTTTCTGCCAGTGAAAACAAAAATTGAACAAGTGAATGCGAAGGACGTCACGTGAATTACGTTGCACAAATCAAGTGAAATTAATTTATTTTTTCACTTCTTTGTCAAATACGTCACTGAAGACTGGAATTAATTGTGAAAGATAATTGGTTTATGTGTGGAGTTGCCCCCTCCACTTAACAACTATTTAATTAACTAATTATCGGCAATTACTTCCACGTCTCAGAAAAGCAAATGCAAAGGAAAAAATGCTCGTTGTACAATTAGAAACGACGTGAATTCTAGCGTTACACTTGCGTATCCCATTCACATTTCTAACTTAATAAGAAAGAGAGAAGAATTAAATCTTTGTCAGCAAATTTTAATTTATTTTCGACTTTCTGGGAAAAATCAATAAATCGATAATTTATGTAAAAGTAAACACTGCTGTTTTGATGAAGCAATTTTTACTCAAACCTCGTCAATTTTGCTTCATTCCAAATGATGCTATATCATTATGAAACAGTGATAAATGATTTCCTTAACACTAATATACACANCACACACACACACACACACACACACACACACACACACACACACACACACACACACACACACACACACACACACACACACACACACACACACACACACACACACACACACACACACACACACACACACACACACACACACACACACACACACACACACACACACACACACACACACACACACACACACACACACACACACACACACACACACACACACACACACACACACACACACACACACACACACACACACACACACACACACACACACACACACACACACACACACACACACACACACACACACACACACACACACACACACACACACACACACACACACACACACACACACACACACACACACATGACAGACAGAGACAGACACATAGTGTGATTTCGAGATTCACTGAATCTTGCCTAGCTTATGTTTATGGATCGCTAATGTTATTGTTGTGGAATCGGTTGAGACAAAGAAAGGACGAAAGGAATAATTTTGAACTTTTTCAAATGGAAAAAGGTTCTTTTTGTTCCATCTTTCGTACGTCAAATCTGTGTACCTCAAATTACGACGCAAAATTCTCGTACATCGAAGTTTAGTTAGAATCTTTTCTGTTTTTATTAGTTTAAATTACGCTTATTGTACTAATCCCCGCACGCCATTCCACCTTCACGATGCAAATGTACATATACCAACGCATGCACACGTGTTTCTTACGCAAACATGTACTGTCTATATCACCTCACGTCATTCCACCTTTACGATGCAAATGTACATATACCAACGCATGCACACGTGTTTCTTACGCAAACATGTACTGTCTATATCACCTCACGTCATTCCACCTTTACGATGCAAATGTACATATACCAACGCATGCACACGTGTTTCTTACGCAAACATGTACTGTCTATATCACCTCACGTCATTCCACCTTTACGATGCAAATGTACATATACCAACGCATGCACACGTGTTTCTTACGCAAACATGTACTGTCTATATCACCTCACGTCATTCCACCTTTACGATGCAAATGTACATATACCAACGCATGCACACGTGTTTCTTACGCAAACATGTACTGTCTATATCACCTCACGTCATTCCACCTTTACGATGCAAATGTACATATACCAACGCATGCACACGTGTTTCTTACGCAAACATATCTGTATAATAAACGCATTTGTATGTACGTTTCTGTACATATATACCTATACGTGTATGCGTACACGTAAGCTTACGTATACACACATTAAGCATATCTATTATAGTAAAAAAAATCGATGTTCTTTTACTGTATTTATAGTGTTTACGATTAACAAAAACGAAAACGTTGCAGCATGCGACAAACTGCCACTATGAATTGTAGCAGTGACTGCAGCTGTGCTGTGGCATTTTTGCAGTATTAATGAGAATGCTATTACCAACCGGTCGTTAGTTGCACTTGAGAGAGTAGGGCTGGAGCTGTGAGTTTTTGGGTGTTGTGTGTTATGAACGATGCATTACGTAAGGCTGGCAACGGATGACGTCGATAGTTTGACATATGCGACAACAGTCGCAGCAACTGCCCCAGCTACCACTACTAACATCGCAACAATTGTCGCAACTGCACCAACAATCGCAGCAACCGCTGCAGCAACGTCAGTGAACGAGTTTTTCGGTAAAACAAAATTAATATCCTATATTTTGTTCTTCCATATTTCTCTGCTTGCTGACGTTATTTTGATCGCACGTGTGAGTACACATGTCTACGTGTTTGTGGCGTGCAGATCTCATCTAGTTGCGTGTATATGTCTGTCTGATAAGTATGTTTGTCGCATCTGTTTCAATGTCTATTTGAATTCCGTTTCCTGTCTGGCGTAACATGTAAAACACTTCTCACGTATGCCGTTGAAGCACAGGTTTTCGCATGAGATTTTCATAATAAGTTCATTTTCCAGTCATATTCGATAGTTTGCAAAAGAAACGGAAACATTGTGAAAAGTGCTGAGAAAACTTAGATTTACACGTATACAGTTTGAGTTAATTTATTGCGATCTCTTTTTTTTTTTTCTATTTCTCTCTAATGCACAAATAAAAAGATTCATTCACATTAAACTGAAAGACAAAAGAGTCGAAATGATTGGAAATCAAATTTTTGCTTAACAATTTGAAATTCGAATAAGGAATGCTTGTTTTCTTGCCTTGGTTAATACATCGCATAAAANGCTTAGTAAGCTTATCTAAAGCAAACTGTTAACTAAGGCAGACTTATGCTTGCCTTGGTTAATACATCGCATAAAATACCCACAAACAATTATACGACTCAAACGGATAAGGTAAAATTTTGGCTAAGAAAAATATTCTTGTAAACCACCTATTTGCAAAAAAGAAAAGAGAAACGAGAGAAGAATTCGATGAGTGAATGATTGACTGTGCAAATATCATTAGATTTTTAAAAATCTGCTTAATAAAATAAACACTCTAATTATTGCTATTGTTAAATTTAGCATAGGTTTAATAAAAATTAGTCGCTTATAAGAAAATAGTTTGTTTCATTTTATCGATTGTTGTATTTAGAGAGCAAATTACTGAATCTGGAATGTTTTTATCGAAATTTTGAAAAAAAAAAACCAAGTTTATTAAAATTTGGATTAAATTTTAAAAGAGGTAAATTATTTGCTAATTTAATGCTTTGTTTTATGTGATTTTTCCTTTGAAATTTTTAGAGCCAACTCATAATGATGGCAGTTTGAAACCAACTGTGAAAATGAAGAAGGAATCCGGAAATGGCGTACAGTTGCGTCATTTCCATTGTAATGATTGGCGCGAAATGCTTGCCTTAGTTAATACGTCGCATAAAATACCCACAAACAATTATACAACTCAAACGGATAAGGTAAAATTTATCATTTCATTGTTTTGGCTAAGAAAAATATTTGTAGTAGCAAAAGATAATCTAATCCTAGACATTGAAGAGCGTATGATGCACCGGAATTATGTCAGCGAAAGTATAGAGTGATATATTGACTGGTTTAAAAACTGTCTCACACTGGACATTTTCCGATGCATTCTACTTTCGTTTCCTTGTTGTATTGTATTGTATGACTTTTGAGATTCATTCGAATATAACTTTGGCAAATCCGACGATGTGAAGTAATAAGTTAAGACTTTGTACCAGTTTCCGTTATTCTCTTTTTAAAATTAAATATCTTTGTACCAGTTATTACGATGCGATAAGGAAAGTGAAGAGAAACTTAAAAAATTGATAGAATGAGTACACTGGGACATATTTTGTTCTGTGTGAGTTTTGAGCAAGTGTAAGTGTGAAAATGTATGTGGGAGAAATTAGCCTGAAGATGATGAATTGGATTGGTCATCTTCCGGAAAGAGTTTCAGGATATTCCACCGAAGTGTTTTACATCAACACCGCCAGATGTATGTACAACGCCAACTTCATTAAATGGTACAGTGCATATTCGAGCAAGGGCAACCAGTTCAGCTGTGAGTTTGTTTTTATCACTTTTACTTTTGAATTTTTTAATGGCAAATTTGAAATAATATCAGAAAAAATTTTTCTTTATTAAATATGTTCATTTTCATTACGTTAGTGTCAATTTTTTTTCCATTTGCAGTCATTGTTACAAAATAATTGGGTAGAACAAACGTTCAAAAAGCGTGAATGCATCAAATTTATACCGAGCAGCCGATATCCTGACAAGTGAGCTTTATTTTTATAACATCTATTTCACAATGAGCAAGTGATTTTTACTAGGATTACATGCAATATGAGACATGCTCTTATCGTCTGTGATGTACATTTATAGATGTGGTTGTGGAAGATTGAAACGTAACCATTTATCACATAGACCATGCTCAGCGTCATGGACTGCTCCGTCATCTGAAAAGATGCAAAATATAACACGGAGCGATGAAGAAATAGAACCAGAAATGACAGGTTGTGAAAGTGAAGTTGGATTATCGGTAAGTGAAACTTTATTTTTTGTTCAGTTCTTTTTCTCGTTATGTTTGGAAGCCTGACAAATTGTATTAAATCGTAAAAGATATATACAACTGTTGAAAATTTTTAACCGGAGAAAGTTACTGCTACAAAAATTCAGTTTTCACGTAGTATTACAATATTTTCTGTTCACTTTCTTTGAATATTTTGGAATTTTAGGGATAATTCGTCTTGCTTCTTATGTTTAATTTTTTGTTTTCCTTTGTTTCTGAAATGTCGATCCCCTTCTTTTAGAGACGATCTGCAAGAGCTAGTGAAAAATGGACAATAAGGAAACATACAGCTTTATTTCCAACCGACGCTTATGGAACAATTGAATTTCAAGGCTAGTGTTTGATGACTTAGTTGTGAAAATTTCTGGATTGAAGTCGTGAATTTCAACTGATCGGATCTTGTTCTCAAAATATGGTCTAAATCTTATCTTTTCTCTCTTTTGGCAATTTGTTAATTTATCCTGACTTCTTTCTCACGATTTAAAAGCGTAATAAGTATTTTTTTTTAGAAAGTATAAGCCTATATAAGTGATAATGCGTATTAAATTAGTAGGATAATCATTTTGAATTTTTTTTAATCTTGCATGTAAAGCTAAATCAGTCTTAATATTTCAGGTGGGCCTCATCCATATAAGGCGCAGTACTTGAGATTGACGGTTGAATCAAATCCTGCTGATATTATGGATTTATTTGAATCTATTTGGAACGTCCCATCTCCAAAATTAATTATAACGGTTCACGGGGGAATGACTGATTTTGAGTGAGTTTTATATTATGAATTGTCATTGATTTTAGATAAATTAAGAAGTATTATACCATTTCTTTCTTTTAACATGTAATGATGTATTTTTGTATATCTGTGGTGAAGAATACAATATTCAGTAATAGTAATAGTGGTCGGTCAGAGGAACCGGGTTATTAGTAGTATGATGAACCTATTTTCGGAATATTTGAAAGCTAAAGGTTCATTTTGTCATTTTTTTAGCTTGCAGCCAAAACTAGCTCGGGTATTTCGCAAAGGTTTATTAAAAGCAGCGAAAACCACTGGTGCTTGGATTATTACTGCAGGTAAAAGGATGTTTGAATATTCTTCTGCTCTATATGAAATAGTCATTCTTTGGAATCCTTCGTCTTCCTTAATTAAATCAATTTTAGGTATTAACGCAGGTGTGGTTCGTCAAGTCGCTGCAGCAGTTGATGGCTCAGGTAGTGTTTCACGTGTTCGTTCCAAAATAGTCACCATTGGTATTGCTCCATGGGGTTTATTAAAGAAAAGGGACAACCTGCTCGGCCAAGTATGCTTAAATTTTGGCTTAATTCTTTTGCTCCTCCTAGTTATATTTCTCTTTGCTTATTAGCACTTATTATTTTCCCGTTGCAGATACCGTATGCTAGCTATTCAGCAACGGTTTCATTTCAGGATACAGTCGTGTCATATCATCCACATTCTTTCTCTCCTAAAGGAAGATTTGCTGTATTGAATAATAGGCATTCTTATTTTCTACTTGTCGATAATGGTACTATAGGGCGGTATGTTTTTAGCAAATTCATTTCAATTTTTTGTCATTCAGCAAACAAATTTCTTTCTGCATTTACTACGATCAAGACAGCTTGCTGATTTTCTGAAGACACCAAAGTTAAATCATTATTAGTTGTATTGATGATGTCAGATCAAAAAAACCTATGAGAACATTCTGTGTTTTAGTTATGGTGCTGATGTAATACTACGAAAAAGACTGGAATCGTATATTTCGGAGAAAAGAACACTTGGTAACGGAACACGAAGCGTCCCAGTTGTTTGTGTTGTATTGGAAGGTGGGACTTGTACAATTAAAGCAGTTTACGACTGTGTTTGCATGTGAGTTTAAATTCACTTCGTCCAGCTATTTGGTTTCTTTAGTTCTTGTCAATTATACTTGCATATTTAATTCGAGGTAGTTTTTGTTTTCAGTTGGGTTGTTAAAAATTACCTCGGTTTTAATTTAACAAATTTTAAAATTTTTTTGGAACTGCTCGTCAAAGTTCTTCAGTAGATGCTCATTCCCACCTACCACTGTGCCTTTTCAGTTTAAATAATAAAAGCGAACGATCATAAGCCTTCTTTCGAACATTAATTCTCACTCACTACAACTACACAAATAGTAGACGTGTTTACAGGTCACCGCAAGTTCCAGTAGTTGTATGTGATGGAAGTGGTCGAGCAGCTGATTTGTTAGCATTCGCCCATCAATACGTCCAAGAGGATGGGTAGATTTTTAGATCTAGTCGTTCAAAATTTTGAAAAATTGTTACTGATACAATCGGCGGAATTTGTGCGGTATTAACACTTTAGATACTAATATTGATGATGCCATCAAATCATGATATCAAATTTAGAACATTCCATTTGATTTCCTGTAACTTCCTAGGATATCTTTCAGTTGTTCAAGTATTACCTAGTCGTTGTGATTTTCTACATGTCCAGATTGTGCTTTTCTTTTTAACATTTCTATTTCAGGCAGTTACCTGAAGGTGTCAGGCCTCAGTTGTTTAATTTAGTGCAATTTGTATTTGGTTATGATGTTAATGCAGCGGAAAAGCTTTTGGAACAGTTAATGATGTGTGTTCGCCAAAGACACTTGGTCTTTTTATTTATCATTTGAAGTCAATTAAAATTTAGTTTGATCAGGGATTTTTTCAAAAATTTTGGCAGAAGCAGAAACAAAAATTTTACTTAATTTATATATTTTTACGTTATGATATTCTTCCGAAAATCGTACCCATCTCTCCCATATAGTCGTTTCTGCTTTGAACAGAGAATAAGAACTGGCATCGTTTTTTCTTTTTCTTTTATACTTAACATTGAAATGACATTTCAAAAAAGTTTTGTTTTATAGATTACAATTTTTCGTTTGGGTGAAGACCAAAAGCAAGATGTCGATCATGCCATATTAACTGCCTTATTGAAAGAACAGAATTTATCAGCACCAGATCAACTTGCGCTAGCGTTAGCTTGGAATCGTGTTGACATAGCACGATCAGACATATTTGTGTTGGGACAGGTTTGATTATAATTTACTGAGCTTAGATTTTTCAATGCATGAAATTGTCAGTTATTTTCGTCTTATCCATTTGTTGTTGTTTTTTTTTTTTTTTTTTTTTTTTTTTTATGAAAAGTTTATTACTAATTTTACATTAACACTGAAAAATTTGGTAATTTCTTCATAGAAAGAAGATTTTATTATCACGTATATAACCAGTTCATATTTAATGTTTACAGCTTTTCAGAGCAGTTGAACGTTTGCATAAAAAATAAACCTAAAATCAGAAATAAAAATTAACGTTTCTTTAATAATTATGGATTACAGGATTGGCCAAAAGCAGCACTTCACAATGCAATGATGGAAGCTTTAATGAATGATCGAGTTGATTTTGTCCGTTTACTGCTAGAAAATGGTGTCAGTATGGGTAATTTTCTAACCATTGGACGTCTGGAAGAACTATATAATACGGTAAGCAGAAATTTTTATCCAAATGTTAGAAATATTTTTTAGTTTCATTTCGCCTAAAATAGTTTTTGGAAATTGCTGGCTGGAACAGTGGCTAAAAGAGTCACTGCTGTTGAGCAAATGAATCTCAGCCTGTCTTATATCAGTATCTCGTAAAATCGCGTACCTGTAGTGTTACTTTGGATGATTTTATTCCTAATAAGTAGTTGTTGATTTCTTGCTTCCCCAAACCTTTTTGATTCACAATAAAATGCCTTCTGTTCCGATCACTTAGGAATGGTTAGTAAGCTTAATGCAGGACGTATTTTAAGCGTATTTTAAGCAGTACAGATAAAATTTCCAAGAAAAATATAAGTGGACTAAATTATGGTAGAATTGAATATTTCGAGATATAATTTCAGGATAAGGGACCACCTAATACTCTGTTTTACGTAGTTCGAGATGTGGTTAAAATTCGTGACGGATATCGTTATCGGTTACCTCATATTGGTCTTGCAATTGAAAAACTTATGGGCAATGCTTATAAATCGTCATACACGACAGAACCTTTTCGTTCCAAATATCTCCTTTATAGAAATAAGTTGAAGGTTTCTATTTCCAAGGTATTGGAATGAAAAACGAATGATATTAATGCGGAATCCTAATTAGCCTCGTCTATTATCGGTTTTCTTATATACTTAATGTTTAGGCAAGCAATCTATGCTTTTTTAACTTGTGCACCATCCTTTGTTGTCATCAAGTTCAAGATTGGAAAAGATCGAGCTTTTTTTTTTTTCAGAAATTTCGAAAACAAAATCAGGATAGTGTGCGGGACTCTTTGGCATTAGATGGTTTCGCTACAACACTGGTAAATCCGGGTAACCTTGCTACAGATGCTGTTTTAGCTGCATATTCTGGAAATCGCGCATTAAGCCATCATATATTATGGCGCTCAAGACGAGATGTACGTTTCTCAAACTATAATTACAAAATTCAGTGTAAATCTCTGCTTTATCATCTAATGCTTATTGCAACCTAATATTGTTTTCTTTCTTTTTTAATTTGAAAATGCCCCAGTCAATTGAAAATAATCCAACATTTAAATTTTCAGAATCCGGCAAGTAATTTTGGATTAATGGCACCACCGAAACCATCCACAGTGCAGGAGACAGTTATCGATATTGAAAATGGTAAAAATGAGTTGTACTTGAAAACATTATTAATACCAATCGAGGTTATCGCTGTTATTATCTCGCGTGTATTATTCCTAAATTTTGAACATTAGACCTTCTTGCATTTTCAGAATCTCTATGTTCGGATATAGAAAAAGGTGTAGATGACTTTAAATACCCATTTAACGAACTTCTTATTTGGGCTGTTTTAACTAAACGGCAAGAAATGGCATTATGTATGTGGCAGCATGGTGAAGAAGCTATGGCAAAGGTTCGTTTTATTTCGGTAGATATTCTTGAGAAATTGGAAATCGTGACTAAGTTGATTTTTGTGAATTATTTAAATTTTAGCTTGTCGTTTCTCTCATGTAGTAAAATTTGGGCAAATAAATAAATAAATGTACTACTGATGAAATTTTTATGATTCTTTACAGGCTTTGGTAGCGTGTCGACTGTATAAGAGCTTAGCAAAAGAGGCTGCAGAGGATTATTTAGAAGTTGAAATTTGTGAAGAACTGAAGAATTACGCAGAGTAAGTTTTTACGTGTCTTTGCCGTTTGTTTATTTATTTATTTATTTTTTCTGTAAGTGAATTATTTTTTCTGACTTTCCTCCCATCCCTATGAGTATTTGGAATCAAAAATTAAAAAAAATAAAAAATAGTATTGAAAACGTTTTGCGCTTATAGCTTCAATAGTCTTCATGTTTAAATTTACTGCTGAACACTTCATTACAATAATTTTTGGTTTATGTATATGCTTCGATTTGTTTGAAAACAAATGATGTTTGGAATTTAAATTTAAAATTATTTCTAATACTTTATGGTTTCGAGTGACTTACTAATGCAGAAACTGTCGTGCAATGCTAAACTGCTTGAATTGATCCTTTCATTCTTACGCACGGAACTTTGCAAAATTTATTACAGCAGTAATACTGCTGTAATAAATTTTGTAATATCTAGTCTGCCGTGTGCACACAGTTTAGGTTAAGACAAAATTCTGTCTTTTCTAAAATTCCTGCTGTAAATTTTGTCTCTTTATTTCAACAAATTTTTGTCCTTTTGAAGGGATTTTCGAAATCTTTCACTGGTGCTATTGGAGCACTGCTACAATCATGACGATGCGCAAACACTTCAACTGCTTACTTATGAATTAATCAGTTGGGGGAATGAAACGTGTCTTTCACTTGCAGTAATGGTCAATAACAAACAATTCTTGGCTCATCCCTGGTTAAAATTTATGATATTTTCTTTTCCAGAATTTACTGCTATTGAGTGACAAGGTGTATTAATAGGTGAATATAAAGGAATAAAAAAATGGTTAAATTGTGTTATCGTGAAGGATATTTTCAAGACACTCGTGATTGCTTGTATTAAATCTGCTGCTACAAAGAAATAGTTAATTCGGTGTGTTTGATTCGAATGAATAGGTCTTAGGTCTTCCTCTCTTTTTCATTTGTTTCACTCTTTTTTTCAGCTGTCAGATTTTATTAGCCGATTTGTGGCATGGCGGTTTGCGGATGCGTAGGTAGATTTGTTTCATTATTTAAATTAAATTGTTTCTCGAATGCATTGCTTATTATTCACAGTTTTCAGCAGTTCGTTCATAAGGGTTTATATGATTTGTGAGCATCAGACTTCGTCTTATTTTTCATTACATCGGTGCATAATCTTTCAAATCTATATTTATATTTATCAGTTAGCTCGTACTGTATCATTGATTGGTGAAATGACTTTACCAGAGATTTTCAGCCATTCCAATCTGAAAGTATTATTTGGTTTATTCTGTCCGCTAACCATATTTTTACTGGAATTTAAATCACGCGAGGAGTTGTTGCTGCAACCGCAAACCGCGGCGGAACACGAAAACGATCTCAACGATAGCTCCAGTTCGAGTTCCAGTTCCGGAACTGATTCATCGTCGGGTTCGGATTTTAGTTCGGATGACGAAATCCAAGATGTATGAAGGTTCTTTCGGCTTTCAAAAAAATAAAGTTATACAGAAGGGAAACATTCCAAGGAAATTTTTCCCTTCGATGTTTAAGATTTATTAATTTTTAGTGCCTCGCTCATCTGATATTTACATATGTAAATATATCACGCATGGTGTGAAATGTCTTTTCCAAACTAATTTAAATGTTCATTTTCATTATTGGAACAAGCAGGTACTGCATAATTCTTATTTTTAGAATGCTCATGATGCAGAAAAGCGAAGGAATTCATCAGAAAGTATGCAATCGGTAAATTTAGCTGTGGTAAATTTTTCAAAAATTTTCTAGCCCTGAGATGCGTGGAAAATTGATATACGCCGGGATTTTAATAATTCTGCATCTGTACCTAGCTGATCAGAAATAATTTGATATTTAGGTGGTAGAGGTTTTGCTATTAAAAAATAAAAAAATAAAAATTCACTTATCGCCAATTGTGTACTTTAGGTTGATATTTAATAATAATTGTTCATTTTGGGTCCTTCATCAGCAATATCCTTTTGATGAAGGACAAATCTGTGATGTAATGTTCTATTAAGATGCTTTCACAGCTCTAACTTATGCATTCATTCCGTAGTGGTAGAGTAAATTTGCGGCAGAATATTTACTGGAGAAAATACTATTTTTAAAGTGATTTATTTCTTACATTTGTCACGTTTATTTGAGATTTTTCAGGCCAGACGAAAGCGTACTCGACCTCATCTCAAAGATGGTAGTTCTCTGCCGAATGGTGGAAATATAACATCACCACATGAAATTGGAGAAACTGTAAATGTCAGCTCTTTAGCTGTGACCAACGGTGCAGGTAAATTGTTTAAGTTACTTTTCTTAGCTTTACTGACCTCGTATGAATAAAATTGAACGATTATGCAAATCTTTTCGATATCGCTCTTCTGGTTTCCTGTATTGCTTACCGAAAAATTGTTGGCTAACTAATTAACCGTTTACTGGTTATCCTTTCAGCAAACGTATTGTACTACATTTTTTCGGTTTACTAGGTAGAACTCTGTTTTTTTAATTTACGCTTTGTTCTAAATAGTTTCAAAAAATATAAATTTCTTAAATGTTCTACAGTTTTGTATCTCATCACTCTATCTCATTTTTTACTGATTTAAGATCTTGTTTATAGTGTGGCAGTTTGCTACTGGATGTCTATTTTTGTTGACATCGTTTCAGGAACTACATTCACTTCTGGAAATCATGCACGAAGCAGTTCAATATCATCCATCCAAAGTCAGATCAGTCAGCAACAGGCCGGTGTCCCGTCACGTAAAACCCCGCCAAGACAAGTCTCTACAAGTAAAAGTGATTTTTTCTCACCTAGTTTTTGCGTTTTTTCTTTTATATTTTTTAAATAAAGGAGAAAATTTTTTTGAGTCGGTTATTTATGCAGTTTCTCGTGCTAATTGTCTTTTAAACTTTTGAAATTTAAAGTGACTGATTTAAGATTTTCAAGTTGGACTTATCCAACAAATAAATATCATTAGTTACCCTTTGAAAGTGTTTGCTCTGGTTTTGTTTGATAATCAGAAATAAGTTCTGCAATTTTTATAAACACAAATTATTTGAAAATTTAGAGGAACGTGTCGCTCATCGAGAAACCTGCGCACCGTTAACCAATTGTGTGTGTGGTGTAATGAAAAGTAAAAGTCTGCAAAGGAAGTTTGATGCGTCGGACCATGGCGGTAAATCTGCTCCTCCATCACTTTCCAGAATGGTTACAGTAGCTGGACAGAGTGTCCCTCGCATGGTTAGTATATTTTTCCTTATTTTATTTTGGACATATGTTATTTTCTATACCTTCCCTATCATTTTTTACCCCATAGAGTAGCAGTCGATAAATTGTTCATTTCAAGGGATTCTATTCAGTTTAAAAACAATTTTTGGATTTTGAGGCTTATTTAAGAAAAAAAAAAGACAAAAAAACAAAGCAAAACAGAACAAAGCAAAAAAAAACAAAGTGTTTCAGAGACCAATCAAGTTTCGCCGAAAACTGTACGAATTTTATGTAGCCCCGATAACAACATTTTGGGCTTGGGCAATTACTTTCTGTGTATTCTTGTGTTGCTTTGCCTATACATTATTGGTTCGAACACTAATTAAACCGACTTGGTTGGAGTGGCTTGTTTTCGCATATGTTGCTGTATTTGGCTTAGAGCATTTACGCAAAGTAAGTTTTGATTGAATGAAAGTAACTGATCCGCTCCAGTTGTAGTTTTTTTTATATTTTCTAATATTTCTGGAACTTTTTACGGAATTATTGTGGGTTTGGTATTTAAAACAGTACTTTTGTGTTATTCAGTCAGAGGACAAACACGTAGTTGTTGTGCTTCTCATAACGGCCTTTGTTTTATGAGGAATTGAAATTGTGTTCTGCAGTAAAGGAAATTTTTAGTTGTTTAGTATAAACTTCCTGCCTGTAACGTTTAATCGTTCTTTTGGTTTCTATTAGTTACCAGGTATTGGGATATCTCATCTTATTCTTAAATTGTGGACTAGGAAGATTTCGTTTCAGTTTATTATGTCAGAACCAGAATCGCTTGCTCAAAAAGCGAAGTATTTTTTTAATAATATCTGGAATTTACTGGCAACGTTAGCGGTTGTAACATATTTAATTGGATTTGGCCTGCGATTGGATACAAAACATGAATCAGTGAGGTTAGTGTGCATACTTAAAATAGTTGATCAACTTTGAATTTGTTAAATTTTAAAAGCAGCTTTTGCACCTTTTTTTGTATTCAGAGCAACTGGAAGGGTAGTTTTGGCATGTAATTCTATGTTATGGTCAGTTAAACTATTGGATTTCGTAAGTGTCCACCCTCGTATGGGACCTTATATTACTATGGCTGGAAAAATGGTAAGATTCAAGTTTTATTATTATATAAATTGGAATTCTCGTCTTCTTTTCGTTCTTCAATACAACCTGGAATAGTTTTTTCAATGGAATATTAATATATCTTAATTTGAAGATCCAAAATATGCTCTACATCATCGTACTACTATTTGTTTCGATGTTAGCATTCGGTTTGGCTCGACAGTCAATTACTTATCCAAATGAAAGCTGGCATTGGCTTCTTTTACGGAACATCTTTTATAAACCATATTTTATGCTTTATGGCGAAGTATACGCTGGAGAAATTGATACTTGTGGAGATGGAGGTTATTTTTTTCAATTTCATATATAATCTGATTTAAAAGTCGAACAGATATTTAATACAATTCTGTTTAATTCTTTACGACTAATCCAATATAAAAGTAGTTATTAAAAATTATGTTTTAGCTTGGGATCGACATATTGAGAAGGGTATTGCAATCAGTGATCTGTATAATGGAACTCGTTTTGGTTAGTATTATAGTTGTCTAAAAAAATTTTTATAGCTTAGTTCTTTATTTATTTGATTTTTCTCGAATTAAATATTGATTAAGGAATCTTTGAAAATGAATATTGCTTCAGATGCAACGTGTCCATATGGTTATTGGGTACCACCAGTCCTGATGACAGGTTTCCTACTCATTGCTAATATCCTGCTGATGAGCATGCTTTTGGCAATTTTCAAGTTTGTTTACATTAATTTCTATGAATTCTTTTTTACTAGAAGAAAATGTAATTTATCTCTTTTTTATCTATTTTTAAATAATGTAAAAAGGTGGAATTCCATTGCTCTTTAGTTACGTCATTCATCAATTTTTTCTACTTTTTTTTTTTTTTTTTTTTTTTTTTCAGTAATATTTTTGAGAAAACAGACCGTGTTTCGAAGGAAATTTGGCTTTTTCAACGTTATCGGCAAGTAATGGAGTATGAAAGTACGCCTTTCCTTCCTCCTCCACTTACACCTCTATACTATTTATGGATGGTTTTTAAATGTTTGAAGATCAAAAGGTACCATTCCTCTTAAGAAGGTTTTTACATAATGGAAAGGGATGCATGTCCTACATTTCCATCCATTCTTTTGTTCTTTTTGTAAGTGATTCATATCAATTTCTACAATTACAGGAAATGATAAAACTTGATATGCACAACTTTAGCTGAAAATTTTTATGAACAAATTGTTTCTTTTTTTCTTAAGTAGGCAAAAACCTGATTATATTAATAAATCATTGTCTTTTTTTTGATGCAGTTTTTTTTTCTGAAAGTTGTTTGTATGTAACTTTTGCCTTCCGGGAATCAGAGAACGATTTACTGAAATTTTTTAAACGTAATTTCAGAAATTTTACTAATTCTTTATTATTTGTACTTTTAGGAATTGCACAGCAAATTCAAAGCTTGAAGCAAAAACCAACTCGAAACTATTTGATTTTGCTTTAAGTGAGTTTATGCATAATTCAAGGTTAAAATAAAATATAGAAACATTCGTTACTATCCTTTTTTTTCTGAGGTTTCAAGAAATTGTTTTACTGCTTTATACACTTATTTGGACAGAATTAAAGTTGCTTAAATTACTGAATTGTTTTTCTTTTTTTTTTTTTTTTTTATTATTTCTCCTCAATACGCGGTACTTTTCGATTTTACATGTGATTAAATGATTTCATTGAATTCGTTCTCAAAAAAATAGCCTCATAATTGTGTCTCTTCCTGTGTCCACTGTATTACTAGATGACTGTTCGGAATCTTATTGCGTTGTATTTTGAAACATCCAGAGTGATACAAAACTGCTTACGTTCTGATCATTTCTTGACCATTATTAATTTGCAGAATTATTTTTAAACGCAGATCAAGTGGAAAAGTTACATGATTTTGAAGAAGAATGTATGAGCGACTTAGCGCGTGAAAAGGAGTATGAAAAGAACACATCAACAGAGGAACGAATTCATCGGACTGCTGATAGGTAGTATTTTTTGATTATTAATGCCATTATTTACTGTTAGCGTTATTAAGTTTGCTTCTTTATTATGATAATTGGTATTTTTAAACTGGAGATAAATGTAATATACATTTATATTACCGATCAGTGCACGGGGCACAATAGATATCAATAGATATTAGAGTAATTTGGATATTCCTAGGAAGTTATATTGTATTTTGCAACTTTATACGCTCTCCTTTTTTCACTCATTGAGGGGATGAGTATTTTATAGTTCATCCTTCTTTTTTTTTCATTGGATTGAATGATATTTAAACTTTGTGGAATTTGCTAGAACTTTTGTCAATTTTTGCTTTTGCTTTCTTTAATACTTTAAAAAAATCATTATTGAGTTCTTTGCAGAACTGATCTTATACTTGTTCGGTTGAATGATCTTGCAAGTAAGGAGTCAGTCCTCAAAACAACGGTGCGTGATTTGGATCGTCGTTTAGAAGTCATAGAAAGTAGACAGGTTTGTTTTCATATTTTCATCTCTTAATCGATGGAAATTTCAAAATTCTCGAACATCTGGATTGTTCTTTATACTATGCAGCATGTCTCCTGATTTTGGTCGCATATGACACCGCTTCGATGTTCCGAAATAAGCATAAGTTGCCCGTTATCGAACCGTTCTGTTCAATTCATCCCTTAGATCTACAGTATTATCGTATCCGTCGACCAATACGTAGTGGTGTTGTTTGAGCATGCTCATATACATTCGTGTTTCGACACTGCTATCTGCAGTTATTCCCACATTTCACGGTGAGGTGATCAAATTGGTCTTAAATTTTGCGAAAAAAAAAGAAATTTTCCTCTTAAATTTTTTAGTAATCATAGAGATAGAGTAAGGTTCTTTTATCTACTTTTAGCACGAAATGCTTGATTACATGCGGCAGATAGCTAATGCAGCACCTTATCTCTTCGGAAAGGCATCACAACAGAGCAATAATTTTGTCGTCTCATCGGTAGCACATCCTAGTTCGCCTACAGATGATTGTCATCAAGCAGATCAATCCGATGCTATGGATTTAGGAAACACTGCAAAGACTGACTATCTATCCAGGAGTGAAGGGGTGCGTTCTCTCTTTATTTTGATAAATATCAGCAGTTTTGAAGGAAGGATTTTTACAGTTTGAGGAGTTTATATCAGGAGAATCAACGCTTATAGCTTGATAGTAGTTTAATCAGTGGGAAATTTTGAAAAGCTACACCATTTTTTTGTTTTTAGGGCTTTTCATTATCTTTTCGAATTGGGGATGAACCTAGGAATATGTCAATATTAAGAAGTGAGAGCAGTTAAGAGTTCCAATTTTTTAAGATTTCGTGGCTTATGATTCATTTCAGTTGGAAAGCGAATCTATGGGGAAATGTTATAGAAGTCCAGTGAAAGAAGATAATAGCAGTTTTCTTGGTTATAAAGGTAAGATGTTTAATTATTTCCATTCTATGTTAATATAGCTAAGATACTATAACTCATCTCACACTAAATTTCTTCAGGGCATATTGGCAATTACAAAACTTTCTTTTGTGAACATTTAAAGAAATAAATGAAGAATTTTTCTAGCCGGTCCGAGAAAACGTACTCGTACAACGACCGTAACTGGATGTATTGAAGTTCATCCTAATTTACAGACAAATGAAAAGTATGTTAAATATATGATTATTATCGAAAACGAATAATTTTCTATTTCTGTATAATTATTTTTTCTTCATCCTTAGGTTTTGTAAATATTATACGATTAGAATTTCCGATGTTATTATCATGCTTCACCAACATTACAGTGCATATATATATTTCATTGGATGAAGTTAATATTAACAGCCGTAAAACAATTTCAATTAATTAAATTAAATGGGTTAAGTGAAGCTTCATGAGACTTGTGCTGGATATAGCTTTTCTTATTCAGAAAGATTTTTGGGGATTTCTTATATCTTGATTTTCGACAACTGTTACTGAATAGTTTTCACCTGTAATTTAAAAGATTTAAAGGCCGGAATTTACAGATTAATATGATTCGTAAATACAGAAATATATCTGCTAAATAATTCCTGAAATAAAGTCGGCGGCTTATTTTCAGTGCCAATTTCGTTCGTTTTGGAAGTCTTCTCTCTCTGGACCCAGCAGTATTGAATCGCGCTGGTGATTGTTCTGGAATCAGGAAAAAAAATTCATGGTAAATAATTCCGTATTAATTTCTACTTAATGATCATTTAAAAGATGAAACTCAAGCTTTTTAATGCAAGCGATTAGTAATCAGTCCGTGGAGTAATACTTTATTCTGCTACTTTCACATTTTGAGCCGTTCCCCTGGTTCTAGAGGGTCTTTTTTTAAGTCATTAATACTACTGAATCCTCTTTTCCTCTAAGCAGACAATATATTATGCCAATAATGAGGCAAATATTCCTCATTTTTTATAGGTCCTGATTTTTCCCCAGTAATTTTTGGGATGAAATTTAGGTTTTCCCTTAGATTTCTTAATTCCATAATGTTACCTCATTGTTTTAGTGTAAGCGATAGTATAAGGCGTGCAAGAAGACATGAAGAGTATACATCGATCACCGATGCAATTAATTTGGATGAATCTTCACAGCCTGACAAGGTTTTTGCCGCAGATTTTTCTTTGATACTTGAGCAGAACGAGTTTGTGTGGTGTGTGATGACTGATAACGAAATAAGCAAAACGCTTCCACCAATAAGTTTTTGCTTTTTTTCTTTGAGTCTAGTGCAATGAATAATATATTTTACGAGTAACAGGTAGAATTCATTAAACTGGCATCAATAAAGAAAATGGAATTTATTTAAAAAATAAGGAATTCGTGTATTTCTTCTTCCCCTTTCCATAGAACTTTGCAAATATTTATCTTGCGAAAAACTATATATGGATTCTTTTTTCTTTGGGATTTTGATTTTTTTCAGGCTCATTTTTGCGATGGTGACCTCTCTGAAACACGCAATAGTCACCGTGTCGAGAATGATGATTTAGTTGAGGATGATGATAATACAGAAGTACCTTACAGTGGAACAATTACGCCTACAATGACCTTACGAAGAGCTAAAGAAAGCTTTCTGCGTCAGCAAAACGACATCTTTAAAGAGTATGAAGAAGTAAGAGGCGTAACTTTTTCTTACATATTCAGCAAATTTAAGTGTGATTGTTGTCTGATTATAGAATAATGTACTGTTCAAAACAGATGGCTTATGTATTTTCTTTTTTAAATTTGAGTTTCCTTTCATTATATTTCGAATGTATTCTCTTACAGCTGCTTTTTTAGTAGATTAATTGTTGTTGACTCAGTTGATTCAGTATAAACCTGACACAAAGGAAACTGACGTTTCATGAAAATTTATAAGAATTCCAGCTGACTTTTTTTTCGTAACGTTTATTCTGCCCAGTTTTTGCATAGATTTGTGCTTTATTTCTAAGGGATAGAAGTAACTTTCATAGCATTCTGAAATAGTTCCAGAATGTCCCACTTTTTTAATTGTAGCAAGTTATGGTTACTGGTGCTGGAGAATCAGTTCCGGTCAATGAAAGTGATGTTGGCGATGAAGTGCCTAGCGGTGTAAGTGATACGGGTGATGAATCGAGGATTGTTCTGGCTGACGAAGAATTTCCAGATAGCAGTAAGGTATCTCGGGATTTTAATTTCTAAAAATGTTGTTAATAATAGCTGCAAGTTGGGATAGTTGACTTCTCGTTTAGTCTAATTTTAATTTTATATATATAAAGCGTAGGATATGTAAATATGTATATGAAATAAGGGAAAAGCCTACAGTTGACGAATTTTTTGGCTGAAAATTAACTCTTCAAGTAATTTTTTTAATTTTTTTCATAGGAATATATCGAATTTTCTGCTGAACATCATTCGGAGGATAGTTCATTGACTTCATCTGCCGCCGGATTATCGGACCAATTGGCCCTTGGTACAAAGCCACAGTCGATAACTAGCACTATAGAATCCGTTATCTCACCTTCTGAAAGAGTGAAGAATGTTCGAATTGATGAGTTTCATCGATAATGCAGTCATAATTCGTTATTCTCTTACGTTAACTTGCCTTGACGAAGTATGAAATTGGTTTCGGAAATACGGTAATTCATGTTACAGTCTGGTAATTGTTAAGATCCAAATGTTAAGGCTCCGAGGATTCAGATATACTACATATGTTTGTTAGGTTTATTACTATTTTTTCTGTTATTTTGGTGTATTTTAGAGTATTTTGGCATATTGTCAACCACGTATTTTTTAATCATTTTGCGTTATTTATATATTACTTTAATTCGTTATATAAATAGAGTGCATTATTAGTATTGCTTTTATTATTGTTGGTATTTCTTTCCAGAGCACTTATTAGAAATTGTTGTTCTCTTCTCATCTTTGCTGATCATTCTGTTTTACTTAACTTCTTTTTTCCTGAACAGTCAGTCATTAACTGGTCATATTCGAAGGAAGAAGTGATTGATTGACGGAATTTTCTAATAAGCCACAATTATTATCAAAAATTATCATTATGTAGTTATAAACGCTGCTCTGTGCCAGGCAAAATGACGCCTAGGTTTGCTAGCATGGTTTTGTGCGGCTTATCTACTGGAATTCAATCTTTATTGAATTTCCAGTGATTTATGCTACGCTGACTAAATCATTAATTAGAAATTTAGATCTCAGTAAATTTCATGACTATTGGGTTGTCTACTTTCTATTTATTAATTTTCATTAAGTTTAGAAATATGTTTAATTTGCAGTTATTCTATTAATTCTTTCTTTTTTCTTCTCCATCTGCTTATTTTGTCTTATTGTATTGCACAATATTTGCATACAGTCTACCTAATGTTGGGTCAAGGAAATTTTCGTGATTTTGTCCATAAAGGCTTTTTTCAGAAAAAAAAAAAAATGTGATGCAAATGCTATAAGTTCTGATGCTGCTGATAAATTGGTTCTTATCATTGCCTTTATCTGCTTTGCAATAAATGTGAAAACGGTCGTTAAGCATATTGTAGAGGGCAACAATTGACAGGCTTTTTTTTTATTCGACCAGAGGATATTCTAGAATTTTCTAGTACGATATTCTCTTTATAATTTTCTATAACAAATCACCAGTAAAATCATCTGATTGTTAATTTCATATCAAAAATCAGCGTATTGTTGACCATTCCACCATCTTTTTCTTAGATTATGAAAATTCCAATTTAATGCATTAGCAAAATTTATGTTTCGTTAAATTGCTTATTATGAAGTAATAATCTATTCATAAAACTCAGTTGAAATTACTCGAGAGTTTTCAATTGTATCGCTACGCTGATAATATTTTTCTCGACAGACAGTAATTTACTCGTAAGCAGCAATAAATAATAAGCAAAGAACTAATTTCAGTAAGTTTATATAGTTGTTATTTTTGATAAATATGAACAACTATTGTTTATCGCAAGAAGTATTAGCTTTTGCATCCGTTTCACTTTCAATCTTTAGTTCCTTATTTCTCGTAGCATATATCTTTCCTCTCATTTAATTAGCGTGGATTTCACGTAATCACTTTACGTAACAAAAATAGACTTTAGCACAAGCAGAAAAGTAGTTTATGAAGGAAGTTAGAAATTTTTTTTCTTATCATTAACACTTGTTGAATTAAACTAGAGCTGCTTCGTATTCCAGACCAAATTGCTCCAGAAATCTAGTGTCAATTCGGAATAAACCTAGAAATATGCAAATCTTTTTAACTATTAATTACAGTGCAAGTTATTTCTTTAGACTGCTTAAGAGCTGAATTTGTAAATCGCTGATAAAAAGAGTCACATAAATCAGTGCTAAATGTTGATAATAAGCATTTTGCTAACCGACCATATTCACCCCAGTTTCTTCCATACGAATTGATGGCAATCCAATAAAATGTACCATCGACATCGTGGCCCCAACCGATAATTCGTACAACATGCCAATAAATAATCCTATTTTTGAAGCCATTTTCCGGATATGGACTATAGATACCTAAAATAGATTTCCGAATATGAAATATAAATGCTTAAAATACACAAAAAAGAAATATTCAATGAGGTTATTTTCACTTGGTCAAAATCCCCATTATGCGATTGAAGTCAATAAATAAATTTAAACAAACGAAAAAGTTGTTCGAAATTTACTCCTATCTTTTAATTTCTCGGTTGAATTGCAATATTATTCAACAGTGTAAAAATTAATGAATGATATACTATGATACGATAAGATAAAAGAATGGTCTGTTGAGAATGTTGCAAAAGAAAACGAAAACAATTTAAATAATTTTGTCTTTTCTTTCAAATAATTGCCTTCAGTTTCTTCTTTTCCTTTATAGCTATTCATTAGGAATAATTTCACATCTCATAACGGTTCTGAACTTTTGGAAAATTTAACAATGAATTAAATTACTCATTTAAGGCATACTGTAGCAGAAGACAACTGTAAATTTTACCCTTTGCATAATGTAAAAATTCTTCAGCAACCGGAAAAGCCATGGTTATCGGTCCGGAAAGGTAAATTTCTTTCTTTAAAATTTCTCGTGTCTAAAAAAAAGTACTATCGCGTTGATAGCACATTTTAGGCATTTGTGATGGTTGTATTTGGATGGTGATACGTTATTTGAATGATTTGGTACTGATGAAAGTTGTAGATGGATGTGCGTTTAAAGGTGATACAGTATTGCAAAGTGTGTATCCAGTAATGGTACGGTATTTCTGTTCGATATATTTAGATATGGGATTAAAGTGCATTCTGATATTGATAAAGTGTAGGTAACAAATTAAATATGTGGTAACTGATTAATTTTTAAAATTCTAACTTGATAAAATAATCGCTTTCAAAAAAAAAAAAACTGTAGAATTTAAGTTTAATAAAATATTATCTGTTTTTTGAAATAAAGGAAATATTGTGAACTGGATTCTTTCTTCCTTCATATTACCTCTTGAGCTGGAAATGATTTTGTGACATTATTAATTATTTTAGTATTAAAATAATCTGTTACTGCGGGAACAACAATATTTCCATATCCAGCTAATGATATTACGCGTGGTACCATCGTATATGCTATAGATGCTGCAAATAAAAAGTTTTATTATTTGACAGTAATTAAGAAATTTATTGGAAGTTTAATAATTATTTAAGTCATAATAAGATAGCAAAATGGCAATGAATGTTTGATGAATAAACCAACCAAAACTATGATGGTAGGAAGAATTTTCAGCTGGCATTTTCATGAATAGAATAATTGGGATAGAACAATTAGAAAGTTGTTTCATTCATATTTCTGATAATTCTTCTCATCGGATTAAAAGATAGTGTCTATGTTGATCATATAAAAGAAACAATTCTAGGAATTGAAATTGCCGACTGCATTGCAAAACAAATAAAATAATTTTAATATTTTCACTCTTTGTTTAGTACTTTTAATTAACTATTTTATTAATAATTCATTTCAAAAATTTCAGGAAAATGTTCCTAAAGCATCATTCAGCGAACTGTTAATGCTTATTTACCATAAGACAAGGAAATAGTGAATACCATAATGTTTATCATTGATGTAATCATTCCAATAATAACTCTTTTGACATTTTTGATGACACTTTTGTCGTTTAGCATTTTTTACAAATTCTAACAATGGACATGGCACACCACACTTGATATTATATGAATAGGGACGACATCCACCTGGTCCACCTGCAACAATTTCACTATATCATTTTTTGGCTTTTCATTATTTCATGCTTTTTTTTTTTAATAGCATTCGAAATTTCAATGTAACTATCATTGGAATTCAAAATTGTATGAAATAATATCAAATCAATAATTACCAGTGAAATTTTCTTATTTCTTATAAATTTGCCAACTTTTTGCTTTTTGCTCTTTTCATTTTTAAATTTTTTTAATGAAAATTTCATTGAAAATTTGGTGAAAACTACAAAATATTTACCAGTAACAATGCCATGATTGACCCAATAAATCATAACTTTTAATGGATCACCACCAATGCAAGTACCACAACCAGCACAACAACTAATAATGTCATCTGCACTAAGTATTACTTGTACGGTAGCATTAGTTGCTATACAAATACGATCTGATGCTACACCAGCTGCTGCTATAGCCTATAATAAATTAGAGCATATTATTAAATTATATAAAATTCGTAAATTTGTTCAATTTTTTTATGATTTTTTTCAGCAATTACTAATAGCAAATTAGCAATAATGCAAGGAAAAAACTAATATCACTAGTGATAAAACAAATACTTCGCTAATCCGCAACGAAAATAATATTGATCTAATCATATATAAGTATATGCTTTTATCAACAGATTAGAATGATATTAATCCAATGACATGTACACTTCACTCATTCATAACAATGTTAACAAACAGAAAAAAGATGGATTGTTAAAATAGTGCTCTTAAAAAAAAAAAAAAAAAAAAAAAGAACGAAAATATTGTTTGTTTTCAGAAAGCATAATATAAAAGAAAATACTTGAAATATGAAACAGCTCTATCACACTAATAATATTTCACGCTTACGCATGAACTCATTGAAGCTAGATGCTAACTATAATTATCCATTTGCATGATTCAGTAAATGTTGCAAATACTAACAAAACATGATCCACAACCACCTTGATTGGGTACATCATGTATTGTCGAACATAATGGCCATTTTTTCCTTGCGTCAAATTCGTCCGGAAGTTGCTGAGCCGGAAAATTACGTAATCTCCTGAAAAACAATTAAATTATAGTTAATTGTTGGCGAAATGTATTGGCTTCAGCTTCAGCCATTAGCTTATATGTATTAGTTAATTTAAATTAGGATATAATACTTAGGAGTGTTCTTAGCTTTCTAGCAAGAATGGCGAAATTACTCGAATTCAGATTATTGTTGCAGTAGAATTCCCAACATTATTAACTTATAGCACAAGTCATCCTAATTATACCAATTTATCGTCACGTAAACTACACGTTTAATTGGCGTCTTCTATTCGATTGTCCTTATGATTCAATATTTTGCAACACGTAGAAATTCGATTCAATCAAATGACATTGTTCTGATCACTTAATGCAAGATTTTTATTATTATTTTTATATTTAAATATTCTTTTAAATTAAGTCTTACTCGATGTGTTCCTTCATAAGATTTGATTCATGAAACTTTCGAATATCATTCATAAAATTTTTGTCGATCATTTTGTTAACGACAATGTTTTTTGATGAATGTTCATGAAAAAGAGCATCGAAAATGGGTGATCGCATTCCAAATGGATTATATTTGGCCTGTAGTTGATTAATCAAAGAGAGTAAAAATTTTTTATTTAAAAATGAAATTTAACAAAATGGTATAGGTATTCTGGTGAATTTGTATTTTTATCCAATGATATTCATGTAAATGTTAAATTATAATTTATGGGATTAATTTGTGAATTTATATGGAAAAAAGTCACAAATTTGACTTTAACCTTCCATTTCAAATTTGGTGAATTATTAATTGCTTGTACAATTTCCTCAAAATATCGTTTCATTTCTTGAGATTTTTGAAATTTGATAGATTTATCACTTTTCTGCTGATCATTCCAAGAAATTAGCGTCAATGTGCACAATAATATTACAGCTAAAATTAATTATGTGTTGTATTTTAAGTTACAAAAGCGAAAAAAAGAATGAATAGAAAAATAAATTTTAAAAAATGGAATTTTTTTTAAATAATAATGCAAGTCAAATTAAGACCAATTCGGCAAATTATTCAAAATTTCTCGCCTTAGCAGCTGCTTAATTCTTGGAAATATTAGAAATGAACAGCTAGGATATTCCAGAAAATTCAGCTAAAATAACTTTAAAAAACAAAAAGCAAAAATTTCGAAATATTGCATTTAAAAATTTGGCTGCCAAAATTATCTATTCAAATTTTTTTCATTTTGGAACTGTTTCTACAAAATTTTAGATATCACTATGAGTTAATGTAATAGAATCATTAAATCATATCATAATTCGCCAAATAATATTGAAATTATTAAATTATAACCAAATATTTTGTCAAAATGTATGATACCATATAGCACATCTTATCAGTCTAACTGATATTAATTGTCGAAAATAGAAAGAACTCTGAAAAAATCAAAAAAAAAGGAAAGAAAGAAACTAAATTAAACTAGAAGATTAATTTAATCTGATAAAAATGAAAACTAAAGAAATTATTATACCAATCATCAGACTAATAACATTTATATTTCCCGATATTTCAATAAAGTGCTAATATTTATTTGATAGCTGTATAAAAATATTATCAGAATTAAGTTAAAATTTCATTGTAAAAAGTTTCCTAGAATTTTTGAAAAATAAAATTGTCATTTAAAATCAAATAATGTTCTCCTTGAACAGAAGAAAATATGATTCTCAACCGTTGAAAATATGATGTATCTAATCACATTGTCTTATAATGTTATCAAATTTTGTAATTAAGCGGCGATTTAGAAATTAAGAATGTATATCTATACAAATATACATATATGTAGTTTTTAGTCATATGCATATATATCTTTTAATTGTCTAAAAATTATTTCACGAAATTTAATAATTAATTAACACGAACCGAAATTTAGTACAATAACAATTGTAATACAAAGTGTTTCGGTATAATATTTACGAAAATCGCAGAAACACAATGTAGAAGAAACCGTTTTATGTTCTTTCATTGGCAATAACCGTATAAACCTGGAAATTCTTTCTTGAAAAAAAAAAAAAAAAAAAAATGATTCGATATGAATGTCCAATTAATGAATAAAAGTACGGTTAATTCATATAGGCAATTATGTGTTGAAATTTAAAGCACAAGAATTAAATCGCAAAGTTAAAGCTAAGTTCCTAAATTATAATTCGTGTAATTAAGAAAAAGATGACTGAATGATTTGGCTTAACAGCAATGTGATCAGTGTATAATTTTTTGTAAGTTTTTGATTTATAATGATATATATGTAAAAATATTTCAACTGCCAACATTTATAGCAATTATAAAATAACAGTGTCATTTGTATTAGTAAAAAAGTATCCAGAAAGAATAACGTATGGTTCGGATGGAAAAAACAAAAATCAAAACTGATAACATTTGTTGCAATTATCGATAATAGTATCACTATACATTCTCATTTATTATTGCATTAGCAAATACGAAAACAGAATTACGATGTTTTCATTACTGCAAAAATGAGTGTAACAATGATTAATGGTAACAAATATTTATGTAATTAATCAGAACAAAAGAGAAATGAAGAAAAAAAAAATTTTTTTTTTTTTATTTTAGTAAGGTAATATTATTCTAGCAAAATTAGATTTTCATTTAATTTCAAAAAAAAAAAAAAAAAGAAAAATGCAGTAGTAGATGAATGTTTTCTTTTGTTTTTTAGTATTATTTTAAGGAAAATATTTAGCATAATATTTGTTTTTAATTATTTAAAGTGTTGCTTTGAAAAAAAGTTTTAAGAAATCTAATTGACATTATCACAGCTAAATGAAACTATTTTTGTTATAACTGAAAGAAATTTGATGAAAGTTTTTGGAACAAATATAAATAATTAATATATGAAAATATGAGTAAATATGAATAAGCGTAGCTTGTGGATTAAACAGAATTAACCAAACTAGACTTAAGTTTCAGACTAAACTTGTGACAGACCCTCGACGAAAACCGGAGCTCAATTTTCTTTTTGCCTCGGAAATGGTTAAGAGGTTAGACAGCATTCAGCACGGCCTATATGAGTGGTGCATGATTTCTCGTCATAGGCAAGTTCAACTTATACAGGAAACGAACTCAAACACTACCCCTCACCACCAAACGCCGCTTCCAGACCACTCAGCTACATAAACAACATCCTGGATTCGATAGTTTTGCTACATAAAGATAGATCTTTAGAATGAGAAAATAATTTTTAGAACCGGGGAACTCAGGAGGAGAAACATCACTCTACGCAACTGGTTGCATTGATTCTCAAAGCTATTTTCAATTAAAACCATCTAGCAGTTGTATACTAAACGTTCGAAAAGATTGCATTTGACTATATTGTTAGAGTGTAATTCCTAAAAGAAAAACAAACAATCTCATCCGAATATTTTTGTGCTCAAAATGAAACATTCTGAAATTGATATTCTCAATAAAACATTATCTGTAACTAACAACAGGAAAATAGTTGAAAATTTCATTTATTCATATAACACATCATATTATACAAGTTATCACAGATCAAGTTAACAAGATCGAATCAAATGATGCATAAAGGAGAACATTTATAATAAATAAAACACAAAAGTAAACGCTTTTTTATCGCCAGGAACGAGAGCCTAGAAGTCACTATCCCGACAGAAAATTCCTCGGTAAGATACGGCGAATTAGAGTTGAACTACTCATTTTCTAATACAGTGCAAACTTTGAGTTCGTTCTGGATCTTCTTAAAACACTCGAGATAGACATCATGTATATTGCTGCCATTTCCATTTCGTTACCATTATTATTACTAATTAAATCCACGATTGTAATAACGATCATGTTTTTATAAAGGAATGAAACGATAAGATTAACTGTCAAACCAAGACTTTTGACAGCCAACTGTGAAATAACAGAAAAGAGGCACAATTTTCACTACATCCAGAAGCAGCGAAGACAACGTTCCAATTCCGCAAATCATCGTATTATGCTTCCAATGCTATCTTTTCATGCCTTTCTTCTATAATTAGTAATTAATGTATTCCCTATCACAGGAAGCAACGGTTTAAAATAAATGACCCTAAGAAATTAACGATTTAAATCATCAGTGTCATTAGTGTTGAAGAGTCATTTCAAATCATTACTCAAAATAATCTTCAAATCACTACTGAATCTCTAATCGGTTCCCTCCGTTTTATTAAATCAATCAAAAGAAAGGAACATGCGATAAAACAATAATTATTCGGAAAATTGATTGAACCAAACCATTTTTGTCATTTAATTTAAAATTTGAAAAGGAAGGAACGCAAAACTCAGCTTGATCATATGAGGCAGTACAATTATAAGTCAAATCAGCTTGCCAGCACCTCAAAACAGTTCAGAAAATAAAAATATGTCACGATAACACATTCTCCTGAACAAGTACTGAAAGCTTTCTTTCAGCCATTCAACACATACCCCATAACTCAAAATGAATTTTTAGCACATCAGAACAAATCTACTTGGAAGTAGCTCTGTTATAAACAGTTCATACACAAACTTACTTAATTGTTCAGGGATCTTCGCAGGGAATGGTCCAGAAGGGACTTCCGGCAAATGAAGTCTGCCTTCTTCTTCTTCTTCTACTAGCTTCGCAAATTCATTTTCGACTTCTTCCAAATCATCTTCATTAAGCTTACCATTCAACATATTGGATATTTCCTGTAAAAAAAAACACATTTTTTTGAAAGCTTATTTAAAATTTACAGGTAAATCGGTGAAATAAAACACGACATACTTCCTGAAATTCCGCTGCTTCCTTTGTTTCATCCATAATCTTTTCAATATCACCGATTGAAAACATCTAAAAAACAATTGCTAACTAAATTATAAAGCAAAATGAAGTGAGTGAAACCACAGCAAAAGAAAGTGAAAAGAAACACATAATTTGACTCATTTTCTTTGAATGATTGAAGTCCATTGCGTAAAATGCTTCCATCCCAAATTTCGGTTAACTTTTTCCCAATTACTTACAAAACACGATTTTCATTCCTTGACTTCACGGAATTCAACAGATTCAATTCTTCATAAACTGCAACAATGACTCAACAAATTACTTGATTCATTCGCTTCAACGCTTCATTACCCTGTCGCAATTCTTCCACTACCTTTTGCTCAATGACAGCAAATTCCAAATCATTTACCTTTAATGGTCTTCGATATTTTAGGGATTGTTGAAAAATAATAAATTCTACAGTAACTTCTCAGAATACCTAATTGTTCATATCGTTTCTCCTACAGCTTGGATGATTATATCAACAAAGCACAAAATCTTTTACGAGTTAATTAAAAAACAGCACCATTCTCTCAATCTTATCGAGTTGCCGTAACATCCTTTCAGCCACTGACTCTTGATATCTTTTCCTCTTCAGAATTAATAACGCACGACTGAAAATCAAACCAACAGTTTTTCGGAAAGCAAATTAATTAAGAACAGAAGGGAATGACGAAACTTCATGATAATAGCATAAGTATTTTCTATTAACAGAGGTAAGAAATAAGGTTAAAAAACAGACGGAAAAAAATCATGTGACTAGGTAAAAAACATAATTGCGACAGCATGAAACGAACAAATACGCATACTATTCTGAACGCAGAAATTCTTAATCCATTGTGAAATTAAATAATATGAAGTTCCAAAATGGTGAGAAAAAGAATTACCCTGCGTATAAATAATATAATTGAACGTGGACTAATTAACTGCAAAATCATCTTTGAATAATTTAAAGAGAATATGCAAGCAAGTGAAAATTTACTCTTTCTTGCTAGCTTGTATTAATCGTTTCGCCAATTCTTTTTCGCGTTGCATTTGCTTCTCATTCCTTCTTATAAACTGTTTCATTTTATCTCTTTGACTTTTCAATTGCTACAAATAGTAATTTTGCTTTCAAAACAAGAAAAAAAGGCAATGCCCAGTATCCTACCTCTTTTTACCCTTTGTTATAGATCTTTTCTTTTAGAGTACCCGAAACAAGTGAAAAGGATTTTTTTTTTCTCACAAATCGAACTATTGTTGCTAAAGGAATCGATAATGCGTAGGCTTGAAGCAATGGAGTACCATGTCCTGTCTATGCTACGCATCACATTCTATCCAATTTCCTTAGCCCTACAAAACTTGCCTAATATCGGTAAGGAAACTGAAAGAATAAAGTTGGCTGAAAAATCTAAAATAAGACAAAAAATTCATTGCCATTTTCGTAAAGTGGATTCTAAGAAGAAGAAAATGGATGGCAGTAATTTCCCTTCAATTTTTAGAAGCAAGTCTGGAAGGCGAGGATGCGGTGTAGGAATGAAGAGATTATCAAAAAGCTAAAAAGCTAGAAAGCAAAAACCTTCCTAAATTCATCGATATTCAAGGTATATTCATATATATATATATATGAATATAAAGACATGATCAATATGAGCAAGAGATCTTAGCAAGCAAAATCGGTGCAAAATCAAAGCGGTGCAAAATCCAGTCCCTATTCGACAGATAGGCCTCTGAATAAAGAACAAAATTAACCAAGATTGCTCGATCCTGCTGCGATATCGGCGGTACAGCAGGCCGCTGCTTACCGAATAAGTTACCCATGATACTTGGGAGAGTTCTGATGATAGCTTTTAAAAGACTTCACATATGACCTGAAATTCACACGGATAATCTAATAAAATGTAATTAATTGGAAAATAAAGTACCCAAAAAGAAGGAAAATGCAATAACTTCAATTCCTGCCACATTTAAGAACTTACATAAAATAATTAAGCCTAGGTCTAAAATTCCTTTAATATTTAAACATTATGTTAGCATTACCATACGTTCAGCAAGTTGAGTTGTTCATTTCAAACCACAGGATTGAAACATCAGGTACACTTTTCAGTGTGATGTAGTAAAGTCCCTGAATCTATGCACATCTTAGTGCCGTAATTCAAATCCTGCTACCGTAAGTTAGCTGGCTCTCATGATAACAAAACCACCTCATTAAAGGTCAAACCTTATTATCAAAAGCATTATATGGCATCCTCCAACCTCATATGTTTTATTCTATCATTATCAGAAGATGTGTTTCAGTTTTATACATGTGTCCTAATTTCACGTTGTAGTTCGAATTAATGAAGCCACACATAGCCTACCCAAGAAATACTATCGTACAACTTGTTTCAGAACTTAAAACTGTCGTAGCACTGTACGCCGAATTATAGAGAAAGTAAAGTTCGGACAGTGACTCTATGCGTATTATTTTGTCAGATTTGTGGATTGATTCGCGTCCGATCACTTGGCTGACATTAATTTGTCATGGCAGTGTTATAATGCCTTCTTTCTTCATGTTTTATAATCTCTTATTGAAAACAAATTTATGAAATGAGGGTTCCAAAGAAATTTCATGCATTAACAAAATTCCACTATTAAAAAAAAGATAAACGAACAAACTGACAACAGGAAAACAGAAAAGAAAATATTTATAAAATGAAGGGATTCTTCCTGTGATATGATGTATAACATTATCATTGTATTGTTGCTTCTACAGACTTAAAATTTGTTATCCAGCTCCTTCAGCAAAATCATTCACTCCATAAAGGTAAAAAAAAAAACTAAAATATAGATCCAATCTTCATTAGAATCTAAGTTAAAACAAAGAAAGAAAAGAGAAGAAACAAAAGGTCACGGTTTATAATGCATTATGCTCGACATAAGGTGGTTAGTAACAAAAACTTCTCGTTCTATCTCCAAAACGGCTTTTTCTTTTCCATTTTCTCACACGAACTCGTCAGGTCATTATATCCCTGAAACACATTGTTAAGATAGCCAACTTATATCTCAATATATTCAGATTATGTAAAGGTTTTTTTTTTCCTGCTATTCAAGTTTCTGATGGAGCGGAGGTTCAATCGTCTCCCATGCATAGTTGTGCCATCCAAAACTACCTAGGACTCATAATTACCAGAGCAAAGGTATCATAACTTGGAAGTAAATCAGAAAAAATGACGATAGCATAAGCATCCACAGACAGATAGATGTTTTCGAATCAATTCCAATTTCATTTTAGATTTGCTTTACTTTCAAAAAATCATTTTTTCTTAACTGCTTATTCTTTAAAAACATAAAGTCTGTAAATGCTGTCGAGTAATGCAGTAGTGGGAATCAGATTTCTATCACTGATGAGACGAAATGCTAATACTTGCTATAACTCATCTTCTGACGTTTCAGTTGCTTCTGTTTGATTTTCATCAAAATCTGATTTAACTGATGTTTGTAAGCTTTCCATTGAAATACTCAATTCATCTAAAAGAGTACCTTTTTTTGTCGTCAGAAACCGTAAATTTTCGGAAATCAACTTATCTTGAGTCCCTCACTTCCTTCATTTAATTTGGTCTTTTGCAAATTACTAGGTATTTACCATTAAATTCTTCAATTTATGGCCGTTAAGTCACTGCACCTACCTGAGACTGTGTGACAAATATCAATGTTTAGAGTGTCACTGATATTGTTAACCAAGTTCGACATTGCTGATTCGTCAGTATTCATCAGATTATTTTGTTGCTCGGCATCATGTTCCTGAAATAAGAAAATTATCACTTGAGAGGAAAACTTTTTTCTAGCTCAGAAATCTTTTAAAATACTATAATTTAATGTTTATTTGGACCTGCGAAAATTCATCAGTACGTGTTGATAACGTCCGTAAAGTTTTAACTGGTGAAGAACAAATAGTGGTGCCACGAGATAATGAAGTGTTAAATTCAGGAGCACCGGCATTCATCAAAGATTTTATGTCGGATGCGTTTTGCATAAAAATCGAGTGGACTGATGTTGCAACCCTAAATAATTACGGGAGGTTAGGACGTTTGCTTCATCTTCATGATTACAAATTTGATAATTAAACAATAAAATCGTTCCCTAATCTACCAGAAATTGAGCTACACTAATTTGAGACTTAGTTGACAAACTTAAAATGCTTTCTCTTAAGGGCTCAGAGCTGCTGGAGTATTGATCAAGTAGTTTTCCCTTTCTTCAAAGGCCTTTGCTGAGGCAATATTACAAACCGGAAACTCACATTACATTTAGCCAGTTATCAGTTTAGCTTACAAGAATTTTCTACTGACTGAAAATACATACATATGCTTTTCACAATCGAATCTGCCGAGCGTCAATGGTTCAACTTCTTTCGGGAAATGAAAAAGGTCTTCATCAGCCATGAAACCCTGCGGTTCATAGTTCGGAGGTGTCTCTGAAAAAATATGAGTTATCAGTTAGACTAGCTGAGACAGTTGTAATTATACCTTGGCATAACTGAAGGCGAAGTTGGCCTTCATATTCTTTAATCCATATCTATTACAGCCATAAAACATATTGATTAGATTTTGACAACTCACCATGTTGGGCTTTATCTACCATGAAAAAAAAAAAAAAAAAAAGGAAAGAAAAAAAGAAAAAACGAAAGACATCATCTCAATCTCTTGAGTAAATATCGTAATCTTATGACAAATTTGGCTGCTACTTATCCTTCACTACGAGAAAGCAAAAAGGCAGAATTTTGCAGGTGCGTCAATTTTTAACTTTATAGAAATAGATGGAAAACTTTAAAAAAAAAAAAGAAAAAAAAGCTGAAGAAAACTACTTTCGTCGTAATACGTAAGTTTAAAGATGGTACAAATGTTCTCTGGCAATGCTCCCATAATATTTCCATATGCACTGATACGACGAATTAAATGGAAAAATTGCCTGCGTGCTTGCTTTACTCCTGCATATTTAATAGCTGCGGTCTTTTTACCTTTAGTACTGCAAAAAAAGAAGCGAAAACCACTATTAAAATTTAAAAGGATTTGGTCAAGCAAGCAAGAAAACAAGCTTTTAAGCGATTTTTTTTTTTTGAATACTCAAAGTACTGCAGCGTTAAATACTTTCCATGTAATAATCATTTGTGCTTCTCCTGATTCATAAAAAAATGACATTCGATGAACTTCTAAAGCTTCATATTCATTCTTCCTGCCACGATCAGCAATCATGATGATGAAATCACGTAGCTGAAATTTATATAAAAATTTTAAAATTATTTCAATCGAAAAATTTGTGCGTATTTTCCTCCTCAGTTTCGAAATTTAATTCTTTTAAAAGCTAAAAAGTGGTGGAATGATTTTTTAGTCTCTCTTTACCCGAAATGGAGAGTTACTGCACGACTATCTCTTTTGAAATGTTGGATTAAATATGAAATTTTGATATTTTTCCAATCAATCAATCAATGTGTTAAAACTTACTGAACTGGTTTTGTGAAAAGGAATGAAATATTTCAAACATGTTCAAACGATGAAAAATAAGTTTACACTGAGCTAGAAGTGACATCCCTATACCTATACATAATGTTTAAGAAAACTTATATCTATAAACAAAAACTTACATATGCAAATTCAATTGCTTCCATGACACCTTTTAGACTACGAACAATATCCTCTCCTTCGCCTTCTGCTCGAACAACATAAAATTTCACTTCTAAAAATTTCATCAGTTTGCAGCATAGAGTAGATGCATATTAATAACTTTAGTTTTAAAGACATATTTGACAATTATTGTGAACCATACATCAGCGAAAGCAAATTGAAAAAGTTACTTTCAATCTGACGCCTCTTGAAATATTTCGCGGGAAGTAGCTGTCTAGAATAAAGGATGTGAGATGCAGCAATGAATACAACACGTTGTAGAAATGACCGTGATTTCTCTCCAACTGGTTCATTTGGGAATGTTGCTTCCCACTGGAATAAACTATTTTAGAAGTTTTCCAGAAGTATATTCCGAAAAATATTACGACAAAAATAATAAAGTTTGTGAAAGTATTCTTTTTCTAAAATATACTATCACAAAAGTCTACTTTTGAGCCCGTCTTTATATAACGTGCAAAAAAAAAAAAAAAAAATAATCGAGAACAAAAATAACTTACACTTGCGTTTTTATTTGATCGCATTTTTTGCTGTATCTCCATTAGATCAGACTCTGTGAAACATAAACCTTAAGTTATACCACACTTCTAATATAAGTCTTAAACGAAATGTAACATACTACAGTATGAACAGCAGAGATGAATTTCTCAAAATTCAAATACTAAGAGTGGATGAGCAATAGTATCACTGAATAATGGTTTAATCAATGTCAAATTTATGGATATCTTCTCTTCTATCGTATCATTTGGGCAGTCAACAACATAATAATTTTATTTGGAATTCATTAATTAATAGTAATCAAAATAATCGGTATTTGAATATTTTTACAATTCTAATCGAACCACAATAAATCCAAAAGAAGAAAAAAAAAAAAAACGTACATAATGTGAAATTGAATACCAATGTTACAATTTCAGAATTAACAATTCAGTATTTCTTTCAACCAAATTAATCTACCCATAACTTCAACGATTTCAAAAATGTTCTAATTATTTTCCTATTTTGCTCGAAAATGATCTAATTATTCATCTCTCGCAAGTATGTCTATTTTCTAATTTCCTCATTTTATCATTTGAACGATTTGAAAAATTTTATCAATTCAGCATTCACCTCACTAATTAGCTATTTCACTTAGCTAATCATTTTTACCCATTTAGTGTACGCCAATCCTTCTCATTCAGCCTATATTTCATACCTTTTGCATCCATTACCTTTCCAATTAGCTCTTCTCATCAGTTTAGCATCTATCACCTCTCTAATTAGCTCACCTTATCAGTTCAACGTACATAATTCTCCTTACTCACTCATCCATCCTACTCTCCATCTCCACTAGCAGAGCCACTTAAACTAGTTTCACAGTGACATTTTTTTTGCTTTATGTTTTGCACGTAGCACTAAGATATTGCACGTATGCATAGTAATGCTGAAACTTTAATCCTCCAAACTTTGTGCTACGTGAATTCTCAAGAAACTTTTAAATTATAAAAAAAATCTTCCCAGAGGGAGCGAGCAAGCAAGTGAGTGAGAGAGAGAGAGAGAAGATGTACTGCTTTGTTGGAAATTAAATTCATAACATGACTTAAATTTGAATCCATTATTTGTATTCAGAAGCTAATTGCTAATTCACGATTTAACTTGTCATTCGAATTGAAACTTTCACCTTAAACTCATTTTAGAATAGTAACAACTTTTAGACACTAATTTATGAGCTAAGTCTAAATTTTCATCTTAAATTTTTCCTCCATTCTCCTACCTAAATTTTAATTTCTGAAGAAATAATATTACAATAAAAATTCAAATTTCTTCATTTTAGCAAGATTAAATTTTCCCTAAAACTGCGGATATTCATTCTCTGGAGTAATGAGGAAAAAAAAAAATTGTAAAAATATTTGCTTATCGACAAAGCAATCTTGTAATCTTTAATCCATATTTAAACTCACTTATTTACTTGTCTACCTCCTTATTTACTTACTATTTGCTGAATTTGATTAAATTCCTTACCATTTCACTTATTCGCTTACTGAGAAAATCATTCATTGGTCTACTGAATTACAAAGTCTTACTTAGGTGGTGATAACAAATAAAGAGATGAGATAAGATAAATAAGGAGATAACAAACTGATTATAATCATCGTGTAGTTATTACGAGAAAATCACTGAAGTATCTCTAGATTAATATTGATATTAATAAATATAGCATGCTGCAAAAAAAAAAAAAAAAAAAAAAGCCTTCAGTTATACCGTTTACTGTAGTATTTATTTGCAATTTCACTTTAGAAAGCATTCAATTTCTGTTGCAACTCCTTCACTTATCTTCTTTCCTATCTGAAATTCCGTTCCATATCATTCTCAAGACTGGTCCAAAGTTTACTGATAAGTTGACGAGTGATATGTCGTCCATCAATTCTGTTCATCAAGAACCCCATACGATATGCCTGGAAAAGTTTTTTTCATTGATTGAAATGAATTGAATAAAAATGATTCGATGATTTACTTTTATGAAAAAAAAAAACTGAAAATTTTAATTTTAATTATGAATAAATTCATCTTTGTTACAAAATAAGTATCAATAGTGGAATGTAGAAATTTGCTTCAACATAAAATTTTATTTCTAATTATTTCTTTTAAATAAGTAAATTAAGCAAATAGTAATATTTGTTGCTCATTTCTGGCAAAATAAGAGGAATTATAATCTAGCAAGAAAAAAAAAAACAGAAGTTATGAATCAAAATTCAAAAATTAACTTCTTCAGCGATAACCACATTGATATACGCGTATTGCCAACGATTCATTACAGCGCCTGGCCGCTGCTGTCGAATTTTCTCAATTACGCCCTAATAACATAATAATATTAAAAAATTTCATGCTAAAGAAGAAGTATTTGTTGTTACGCAATAAACCAACGTGTAAGCACGTAAGTAACGTAAGATGTAGCTTACGTAGGATTGAAATTATTACGTTGGATATGAGATTGTTGCTTACTAACAGGTATATGTTTTACTTCTTAAATATATAAATACATGTAGCGTGTATTGTTACCTTTTGTTCTGCTTCAATCCATGAAGCATTTAAATTTTACATAATTTTTAAAAAATTTCGAAACATAAACAAAATTTGTTTCATTTTGAATTTCTACCTCAACATTTACAGTTTGTAAATTTTTAAGTTGATATAGAGCAAAATCCAATGCAATAAGAACACCAGTACGACCACGACCTGCATGACAATGTACTAGGATAATGTCGTCGGAAACCTGCAAATTTAGAGGCGAAAATATTGAAGTTATTTATCTTCATTTTCTTTTTTCCATCAATTTTAAAACTTGAAAAGTAGGAAATGATTATAGTGGATTAGGAATGTTTACTTTCTTAACAAGTCAGATCATCATGCAACTAGAATAACATATCACGCAAGCCTAGTGATAACGGATCTTACTTTTTTCAAACATTTATCAGTAATAATAAAGGACAAAATTCTACTATTTACCATCAGTAAAATTTGCAACAATGTATTAGCAGCTTGAGCTAAGGTTGTTTGTTTGCCACATGGCTGAGGTACTCGTCCATCTGGCCAACGAAAGTAGCATACGTGAGTGAGAGTCCGGTCAATTTCTGGATTTATTGGATTGCAGTGGCGTATTCGAAGCTGCGTTAATCGATAGACGTATAAGTTATTATCATCATCCGCAGGAACACCGTAATCAACCTTAATGTTTTGGCTATAGTTTTTATTTCCAAATTGATGAACTCCAATTTAAATTATATTACGATTTAATTGTTTTTTTATCACACATTTCATTACCATTATGATATATACAGTATGACAACTCCTGTATATAAATTAAATTGAAATATTCCCATTATCAATTAATTTTTTTTTCTTTTTTTTTAAATATAATAACAAATTTCTTGAAATTCATTTAAATCATGTATATAAGTTACCATTAAATAGCTGTTAATGCATGTTATTTTGAAAGGCATGAAATTGTAAGTTTCGCCATTTACAGTAGGCCAGTACTGAATTGTTTCATCATTTTTCTGATAAGTATGCGGATAAAGACGTTCTTCGTACGGGAAATTCATTGACATTATTGTTTTCACATTTTCCTAAATATAATTGTAAAATTGTTAAAAAAAAAAATCAATCTTTTTTTTTAAAGCAATTTTTTTTCTTTTTTTTTTAATTTGAAGCTTTCCAGAAATAAATAATTCTTCACGGTATTTTTTGCTTCAATTACCTGCCAAACAAGAGTCCAGAAATCGTAAACCGTAAGTGAGTTAGGTCCTTCACATGCAACATATCTTTTGCCATCGTCACGTTCAATACGCTGTGCATTTATCTGTAAAATAAAAAAAAATTACTAAAATTTTCATTCAATAATATAAACTTTTATTCATGATTTTTCGGAAAGATTTTTTAGCACTTCAAATTTTATCACTTAAATGACACATTCCGTTCAGTGAATTAATTAATCTAAATAAAACTCCTTATCATATGACTGGTAAGACAAAAAAGTTAATTTGCGAAACCTCGTTCCTCAACACGTTTATCCCTGTGCATTATACATGCATACTTATTTTTGCATTCAAGTGTATGTTCACTTGATCAATCAAATATACTGAAGTATGAGTTCACTTCATTCTAAGATATCTCTATTTTAAGCTTGAAAAGTTTAACACTCACTTCAAACAAAGCGTTCATCATCTTATGACCTGATTAATTAGGAGATAAAGTCAATGTGCTATAAGAGTAACGTACAGTCACGTGTAACGGTACACAGATAAAATATATGAAAAGTGTAGGATATTAATATGTAGTATTCGATCAAAACTTTCAAAAGTTTTTATATCATACTTTCAGAGTTCGAAATTTGCTAGTACTAGTTTGATGTTGAATAAAAGTTAAAGCATGATGATGATCATGAATGGTTGATAGCCAGGCATTACTGATACGTTCCAATACGTCAAATTCTTTGCAGAATGATTCATAAGCATCCGAAATTAAGAATCGTGATAAAAACCAAAGCTCAACCTGTCGTACGAATGATTATGATAATAATAATAACAGTAATAAGAAGCTTCCAAAACGTAAAAAAGCAAATTACAAAAAAATTGATTATGACATGAATTATCAAATCATTTGAACTGATATATCAGGTACAGAGTACCAGAAAAAATGTAGGGCTATAAATTTTCAGTTATAATTTCGTTATCTGAACGGATAACTCTTACTTCACCTTCATGGCTTGGCAATGAATTGAGCTTTTCTTTTTCTGTTTTTTCAACCAATTTGATTCAGTCTCATTTTTAACGATGTTCAGGTTGCTAAAAAAATCACCAGTATAAAGCAAAATTTGAAAAACTTCCTTTCCTCCTTAAAAATTTTTAAATCCATTCCCTGAAAAAAAAGAGGGCAAAAAAAAAAAAAAAAAAAAAAAACGAGAATCTCACCCTCACTTTTGATATTCTACCTATTATTCTTTATTTTAATTGTTTATAATAGAAAACCCCTTCAATTTCTGCTTCATCTTTCTTCCTTTCTTCCTTTCCAGGCAGAAAAAGGTACGAAAATCGTACAAAGAGACCGCACCACCTGATGAACTTGCGGTAAGAATAATTACAAGCAATTTATGTCACATGCACTTGAAGTATTGACTATGTAAATTTCAGTGAACTAATGAATGAATATGAATTTGCTGATTTAACAGTAACCTCAATTCCAATATACACCTTTTACCATTTAGTAGCAAATTCTAAAGCAGATGAGACGTTATCCCGATATTTTTGTAATGCTGGACTTTGCAATTTGAAATATGCTTTGATAGAACGAGTGGAATCACTAAACTTACATCTGTAATGAATTCTCATTACAAATTAAAGAGCCAATACAGTAGTCTTGATGAATAATGAGATGGAAGAATGGAGGTCAAAATTATGTGTTAGGTAAAAAGAATTCCCTCTCCTGCCATAATACATAGTATAATACATAGTATTATGGCAGGAGAGGAAGCATGATATTCATCATATAAATAAAAAATACATTACAGCTATCCTATCAGGGGCGTTTACCGAGAATTGAAGCACAATAATGTGTTGAATTTGCACAACAAAAATTTAAAAATGTTTATTCTTTCTCACTGGAAGAACTGAATCAGACAAAACTAAACAGACCAAGAAGGAAAATGCCGGATGGGCCTTCCAAATTATCCCTAACTACCTTTCCGAAAGTCAAATGCTATCAGTATAACACTTATCCCGTTGGCAAAAGAAAAAAAAACAGTTCAAATATAGGGATTTTTTTGTGGAAACAAGATATGAGAGATCAACGTGAACAAATCTTATGCAACATAATCTAATGGGCGATTAAAGCCACCTTTTCTGTTCATATACTGCCGATATCGCCGCGGTTTATTGATTGATACCGCACCATCAACATTACCTGGTACCTGGAATTATAGCTTCAATTCAGTGCTAAGGAAATAAATCTGAGGAAGATACTATATCTTCAGAGAAATCGGCAGCTACTTCATACTCATAAAGCCGCACTTCAAGCCCGTTGCATTTCTATACTACAGCACTCCGACTATCAAGGAAAAAACAACCTTTTTATTTTTTGTCGTATCAAAACCTGCAAAACCCATTAACTTGAGCATGTCTTTATCGAGCCCCTTCAGGGAATCTACGCCAACTGAAATAATAGTAAAATAAAAAAAAAGTGAACAAATTAAGCGGTCATTTGAAGATTCTCTTTTGTACGTTCATCCGAAGTGTAAATTCATTACAGCGAGAACTTCATAGTAAAGCAGAGCTCTTTAACACTACCAATATAATATTACATATGCTATGCATCTAAGCATCAACAAGGAATTTGATGAATTTACGGTCAAATCACCTTTTGCGATTAATGTGCTCCAAAATGATTCAGATTAAATATAGAAATTCATTCTATTTATCAAGTACTCACCATCTTTTGCCTGTTTTTCTCTTTCTCGGTCTCTAAAAAATAAACATAATGTAAATTTTCGAAAAGTTAACATTTTTTTCCAAGTATTTTTTCAAAAATTTAGCGAATTGGCAGCAAAATGCGTTGTATGGAAAAGAAAAATATCCAGTATCCTAATTATAGAGCTGAATAATACCTTTTTAAGATAAAATTAAAGCCCCAACAATATATCATTATCTCATTCTACTGGAAGATGACAACGAATTCTAGCAATATTGTAGAAATTAGAAAAAGCAACCTCCGTGACCTTTCCTCATTGTCATATCGTCTTCTTTCATCTAACCGTTCACGACTTCTGCTACGACTTCGCCTACGATCTAAAGGACTTCTTGAACGACGACGTTCCTGAAATGAAAAACACGAAGAACAAGTTTTTTTTTCCCTTTTGAAGATTAAATAATCGGTAGTAAATCTGAAAACAATTTATACGTTTTTTTTTATTCCTTGGAAAAACTTGATTATAAATGGGAATGAAAAGTGCGAAACGTTAAAAATTAAAAACTGGAACTTGCATACCTGACTGCGGCGGCGTAAGCGATCTTTATCAACTGCCCTTGTTCGACCAACAGAACGTGAACGTGATCTACGTCGTCTATCACGCTCTCTTTCTAAGGAAAGAATTAGAAAAGGATTGAATGTACAAATTTTGGACAGCACACCATCAGAAGCTATGGCTGAATTACATTCTCCTATTCTTTCATTCTTCTATCACTGACATGATCTGTATCTTTGCAAATGTATTGAAATGAAAGACACGTGAGCAAAACATGACGGATTAACAACATGAGCGACTTTCTCAGAAAGCTATTTACAATTATATGATCTNGGAAAAGATACAGCGCTAATTATTTCTTATCTACTTTTGCAAATGTATTGAAATGAAAGACACGTGAGAAAAACATGACGGATTAACAACATGAGCGACTTTCTCAGAAAGCTATTTACAATTATATGATCTTCAAACAAAAAGAGGCGATCCATACAATTAGCCAATTCCATTATACTCACAGTGCATAATAATTCTGGTCACCTTCTCAAATACATCGGAAAAAATTCGTTACCAACATCAGTAATCGGCAAAAACATTTCAGAAAAAACAAGAAGATGCTTACCTCTACTTCTGCTTCGTTCTCTTACCATCTAGTTGATAACTGCCAACAATTTAGCTTGTCCTATAACAAAAGTAATCTGATTTGCAGTTACGTTTACAAAATTGCACTACGTAATTCGATTTAGTATCTTCTGAAGGACCCAATACCTTACGTACACCGTAAATAGCAACGACATTTAATTTTCTCTATCTATGTAATTAAATTTAATGCTCCCCATAAATCCGTAGTTATATTCAAAAGTTTTGCATGAAAGATTACGATTTTGGTGAAACTGTAACTCAAAATTTGACGACTCCACCAAACTACTCGAAGCAATAAGATTGGGAATTTGCATAGCGCGATTCCTCATGAAATGAGAACGTACAAGAGGAGCTATATTTCAAGCTAACTGGAAATTATAGTTAGGAATCTTAATTAATCGTGATTATCATTGGTGCTTTAGAACAGTAAGACATTAGTTTGAGCTAAGCAATTTATGGATATATATGACTAGATTAGTTAATTGTTAAAAGCTTCCTTTGAAAGATCTATACATAATAACACGCTCACCATAGTCTTTATATTTCCTATATAATCTTTATATTTCTTATATAAACTGTCTAATTTAGTATGAGAAAAACAGATTCAGTGCATTCGTAAATTACAAGACACAAGTTATATAACTGATCTGTGTAATGATGTAATTGCCATTGTAATCTTTTGAGTAATCGAATTTTGCAGTACAGTATGGATCTATTTCTCTTCCGCTCTTTTTCTTTCACCCTTGGTAAATAAATCATTCGTTTTAGCCAAGTTCATTTTTAAAAAAATGTAAAGTTTCCGGAATTGTTATATGGATGTTGATGTGGATGTTTGATGTACTGGTGGAAATCTGAAAGAAGAACGTGAAGTGTCTTTTGCATAAATAATGGGTTGTGTAGCAAAGCGACGAAATACAGGAACAAGTCGACGTAATGTAAGTTAAAATAGAATTATCGTGTCTACTTTTTTTCCAGCCTATATGTTACCATTAATAGATACTTTGGGAAATAGCAAGATGATATTATTTGTAGGACCGCTTAAAGCTCTTAACATTGGTTGAACTAAAGGCCCGGAACGTTACTAATAAAAACTAATTTGAGTGACCATTTATGAGAAATGAGTGTTTGCACTGATTGGACTTAGTATTACGTACAAATGTGCTGTAGTAGTCGACCTCACAATCTCGCTGTTAGTCTAGAGTAGCGGAAACCTATATTTAGAGTGATCCACTAAGTTTTCGATCACATAAAAATACAAAAAGTTGTAATAAAATAGTTCAGGGTATGTTTTTGAGATGTGTGCGGAAAGTAATGAACATGACATTCAACAATGCTACATGAATGAGATTAATTTATGAAAATAATTTCAAAATTTGAGTAACTGAAGTTGAATTATGATTATACGAAAAAAAGAGCAAAATAAAAATGCAAGAACGCGTTATTTTTTGCTGAATTCTTTTAATATTCCATAGGGTAATATTACTGCAGTCATAAGGAGTTCAACCACACATATTAGGGAATATTAGATTTGGCACCTTTTTTTTTTTTTTTTTTTTGAAAAGGGAGAAGAATCATGAGTAGCAGATATTATTGGAGTAATGGATGATTCAAATATTGTATGAGTTATGAGTAGATGGGGGTAACCGAAGGATTTTAGGACAAGGACTCAATAAATATCGAACTTTTCGGGAATTAGACTTGCTATATAAGTTATATAATTATTCTAAAGAAAAAACTGATTTTAGTCTGGCTCTGTAAAAGCGTAGACAAGTGGAATTATTACGAAATATATTTAATGCGAAATTTGTCATATTTCTTACGCTTTGTTCAACTATTTTTTTACAGAAGCTTTTTTATGCTTAGGTTTCAAGTGAGTGCGAAATACCTGATGAAATCGATTTTGATGCGGCATGGAAAGTTTATATGCTCAGTAGATCTGTGTGCCTTCTTCACTATGTTCCCAATCCAAAGTTAGACTTTTGTTGACTCTCTGAATTTCCGTTCATTTTCTTTTGCGATTTTTGTGCAAGTTGGAGAATAAAGAACTCCCTCTATTCAGTACTTTCCTTAGGAGCTAAAATCTTACATTTATGAACTTTGTGCTGTAAGTGATAGATTGGTTTTTATTGTTTTCAAGATTTTGATTGCAGAACAAAAAATTGCCGTGATAATCCGTATTGTCTGGGTCGTTTGGGCTTGGAAAAATGGGACAAATTATTAAGTTGTATCAAAAATGAAAATAAAACAAGTACCGAACTGGATCGACGTGATATCGCGAAGATGCCGTGTGGTTTGGTAAATCTCGGGAATTCGTGCTACGTGAATAGCTTTTTGCAGGTATTATTTTAATATAGTAAAATTTTAATACAGTTATTTTATTATAGTAAATTAATATGAGATCTTGGGAACCACTCGACTGTTTAAAAACTTCTGATGAATTTGATTTTATATCAAAAAACTGGAAGGGTCAGCGTAGTCAATGAATTGTTGATTGTCAGCAGTCCTTAATATTTATTTTAAGATATTTTTCAACGATCCTGTTTTTCGGAAGTGCATTTACGATTGGCGACCTGTTGCTAATTTCGTCAAACCTGAAGGAGAAAAAATAAATATTGAAGAGCTGATGCATTGTATACAAAAATTATTTATTACCTTGCAAATTACTCCATATGTAAGTTCTTAGTTTTATTGTCCAAATGTTTAAACTAATTTGATTAGAGAAACTGTGCAGAGTTTTAAATCCACAGTTGCAAATTTTTCTTTTTTAGCTTCATTCCAGAACTTTTTTATGTGAATAATGAAAAATATATTTGATCTGTCATTATTGTATTACGATACCACACCAACTCTCGTTCTCTTATAATTAATCCATTTAAAATTTCTGTCTAACCGAAAAAACATTTTTAGGAAGATACCAGCGCAGAAGGACTGGTTAAGCTGCTACAATTAGACGGAAATCAACATGATGCTCTAGAATTTCAAATACTTTTTTTCGGAAAACTTGAGAAGCTGCTTAGTTATCACGCTGAATGGCATGAAGTGCGCGAAACTATTTTAAAAAGGTTTCAGGTAAAAGCGATAATTTTAAACAGAACATTCGAATTTTTAATGATGTAATATCGGTGTGCACTATGTTTTCTTCTTCTTTTTTTGGCTGTTTTTCAGAGGATTTTTTTTTTCAAAAAATTCACGAAGTTTCAGAAAATCCGAAATTTCAAATAATCTTTCAGGGAGTTATTATGCAGACGATTTCTTGCAAATGTGGACGTCGCAGTGTTACGGAGTTACCATTCAACCCATTTTATTTAAGTATAGAAAAAGCTAGATCGTTATCAAAAGCACTTGAATATTATTTTCTTCCAGAAGAGTAAATTTTTCTATTATGTTGACTGTTAAAATGTTCTCAAATAGCATTCATTCACTAAATAACCTGATTTGCTTCTGGTTTTCACAAGTTACGGTGAAAAATCATTTATGCTTGGCCGGATTTAGTTGAGGGGCTGTGCTTTTTTAAGTTCATTGCTCTTACACTATCATTTGCTGCTACTTAAATTCGTTTGTTTAACACACTTAACTCGGGTTTTATGGAAGCAAAAAACAGTTGTTTAAAAAACTAGCCTTCAGTTGAAGTATGTATGACATTTTAGATTGCCTGATTATAAATGCAGCGACTGCGGACAAACCGGATCCGCACAAAATCGTCTTGCAATTAAGGAACCTCCACCTGTGTTAACAATACAACTTAATCGATTTACATATGACGCGTAAAATTTTCAGAATCGTTTTTTTTTGCTGTTCAGTTATTTCAGCGATCTTTCAACTTTAGTTCAGAAGTCTCTTTTTTTCATTAAAGTTTCTTTTTTTTTTTTTTTTAAATTTTAGTGTGGGACACAAAAAGAAGATTCATTCACCATTGCAATATCCAAGAATTCTGCAACTGGGTGATGCGAAATATGATATCTGTGCTGTAATGATTCATGAAGGCCCAAATGCCGATTGTGGCCACTATTATGATCTGATTAAGCATCCAGGCACCAGACAGTGGTTCACTTATAATGACGAAGTGCTACTTTATAATATTTTATAGCTTATAAAAAGAAATAATTTCTTCAAGACTATTGTATTAACGATTAAAATAGAATTAAAGTATGTTGCGAAAATAAGTATATACAGCGATATGAAAGTATTGGGATAGTAAATTACTCTTAGTTTCATAATTAGATTGTGTAAAGGTTAAATATGGTTTAATGGTCTGAAAATTTACTGTTGAAAAAGTCGGTAACTAATGGCTATATTTAGGTCGTGAAACCTTCTGCCACTCCTGGTGTATGCGTCGAGAAAGAACGAACATCTAAAGTTACTGCTGATATGAAAGGATGTTATGCTTTGGTTTATCGTCGAGAAAATGAGGAAAATGCCGCCATTCCTGATGTTCCGGAAGATTTATTAGGTGATATCGCAAGCAAGGTATGGGGGAAAATCTTTCATTTGTTTAATTTTCTTGACGATCAAATTATATATATATATTTTGTTCATTCACATCCAACTATGCTATTTTAATAAACAGTCAGGCGGTTTGTTTCTCTTTTTTTTTCTTTTTTGTCCCCAATGATCGATAAGGGACTTCGCTCAAAATTATACAAGATATGGATCAAATTTGTTCAGCTAAGCTTCTGATGTATGTAAATTTACAGCTGGAAGAAGAATTTGTTGCTCAAACTAGTGCAACTACAGAAATGACGCTTAGACTTAAGAATACAGTTGAAGATTATCACAAACAACTTACGAACATATTTGATAAGTTACAGGTTTCGAACATTCAATATTTACATAACGCTCAGATTGCAATTTCTTAAGTACTTTATTTTTTGGTTCGAACTTTCAGTTTCAGAAATCGGAACTAATTTTTTTTTGAGTTTTTTGAGTAGCAGTTTGAAATGTGATTAAAAGTTTAGTTTCCAGGTGAAGAAAGGCGAACAAATGTTGAAAAACCCGGATAACATTGTATTTTTGCCTACTGAACTGTTTAGCAGTATCCTGTTTCATGAATTCAACAAGATGGTGGAGAACAATGAAGAGGTATTGAATTCCGAAATTGCGGCATTTTTTTTCTTGTGCATAATTTTATGAGATGTAATTTTTCACCTTTATTGCTGCTGTACTGATATCCATGTTTTATTTGTTGTATATTGCCCTCATTTCGCAAACCCTAGTTTTTCAACCATTAGTTTCAACTGAACATTATTTCTTAAGTGATAATATTGTTAATTGGTTGAGGTTATTGTTTGAAGGGAATTAATCGTGCCGTAATCATTTTTGCCACTCAGCAGAGGGATTTATTGAAATGTTATCTCGTCTTTTGTTGTGCATTTCATTCTTTTGAAACAAGAGCTTGTTCCAGGTTTTCAAAAATGTCGCAAACAGTACTCGAAGTGCAGCAATTATCAAATCGTTGAATTGTAAAAATTCGGATGAGGTTTGTCAATTTTTAGAAGTTGAGATTTTGTAGAGTTCTTTGTATCGCGATTGTAATTTTTCGTGGCATTCAATAAACAGACAATAACTTATCATGTACTCGTTATTTGCATCTGCACTGTTTGCTTTTAGCAACAGCATCACTTGAATCCAAAAATTTAAATGTTATGGGATAGTTAAACGATATATGTATAGTCCTTTTAAACTTTTTGTTTGAAAGAATTGAGGTACTGTCACTGCAAAAACTATCAGTATTTCAGAACAGATCAAAATCATCATATTGTTTGTGTACGCATAATCGTGTGTCGCTTGGGAGTGTTCGAAGTGGTATAGTGAAAGCTGTGATGAAAAACGCAGCAAAAAATTTCCTGACATCCTATGGTGTCAAATTTGTTGACCTGAAAACGGGGTTCGTATTTACTATCAAGAAAAAAGAGAATTTCTTAGCTGCAGAACATGACAGTTATTTGAAAGTGGTTTCAGTGTTATATCTATAAGTGGTGAAGCCTTAAAGTTTAGTTTTCTTATTCTAAAATACTATATGTAAATTGTTTTAAGGTCTGACATTTGCTTAGAATGTGTAGAAGCATTGAAAGCGCGGAACGAATTTATAAGAAAAGTTCAGTTAAAAGAAAGATTAGTAAAGCAGTTATTACGAGAGAAATCAAAAAGGTAAAGTCAGGCTATTATTTTTCAGGCTTTTCCTATGTTCGTTTTGCGTGTTAGTATTCGGTTGATATCCTCATTTTCGAGCTTTTGTTGAGGGAAAACTCCTCCAGTTTCGGAGATATATATATATATGATTTTAATTGTAATGATCGCAGTATTGCAGTAGGTGTCAGATAACATAAGAGAAACTAGCAGACATAAACCAGACGTCTAGTACTGAGAACTGATATTGAAGATCTGTTGGCAGAGGATGATTCTTCTTTGTTGGTAAATTATGCAGTTGTTATTTTATCACGACAATTTTTGGCAGAGAGCTGTTTATTCAGAAGTTTTCAGTAAAATATCTCTTGTATTTTTTCTGAATAAGAAAGGAGGTGAAAAATTTTGCAGGTATTATCATTCAGAAAATTGCTTTTGGGTATCAGTACGTTGTTTATCGCAGTATCGACAGTTGGCTTTACGTGCGCACGAACAAACCGTGAAATCATATGCAGAAGTTACAGAATTGAATTATTTTTGGCCATGTAAACAATTCGAGAAGGTATAGCAGTTGTAACTATAATATAGTTCTTATGAACTAGTTTGCTTTTTTTTCTGAAATTCATTTCAGTCATTACAGCAAGGATCAGTAGCAGATTACACTCCTTCGACATCAGAAATTTCGCAAAGAATCTCACTGGAAACTGGATCTGGAAGAGCAGTAGACGAATTTGGATTACCAGATGTATGAAATTTTCCACTGTTTTCGTAGTGTTTATTACGCTTTTTATGGTTCCATTTTTATATGAGCTATTTTATTCTGAAATATTATAAATTGTATGTATTTGAGACATTAAAATGTTAACAAATGATTTTTTTACAAGTCTTCCATACCTTAAGGATTTTGGTCCAGTTACTCTCACGAGTGGTGGTGGCGATTCTTCAGATATTGCAGTCAATGGGAGTTGTAATGAGGTAAATTTTAAATATGATAAAAGATTTCGGTGCACTTTTTTCTGCTCACATCTAATATTGTGTTTTTAATGATCTAAAAAGTGTTTGATTCAGTGACCACAGTGAGTTTTTAAGCGTGGTTCCCTTCGGCCTTCATTTTTCGGTCAAAATACAAAAAAAAGAAAAAACTTTTCGATGGTCATTAACGATAACCATAGATAAGTGGCTCAGTTTCTGGAAGCAAATAATTTTTTTTCGAAAATACTTTTTCACATGACTCATATTTCTTCTACAGGTAAATTTATCAGCTGCTGATGATGCTTCAGTGCAAAATGCTTTCATGGATGAAAAACGAGGTAATCGGAAACGGACAGCTCTGTATTCTACAGACAAGGTAGGAAGATCTCCTACCTGTGGTATTAATCAGATAATTCATTAAATAAGATGACGATGGCTTTCTTAAAGCTATGAAAGTGGATTGCACACCATTATGTTGCATGCCATTAGGTTGTTCTGGGCCATTTTTTGTCTAGTTAAATATGTATATGGTTCACTAGATGCTTCAAACTTATTTCGCAAAACAATTACCTGACTCAAAATTCACCGTGTAAGAATTATGAGTTATGGAGATTATAGATAGTTCGTTATGTTTATCTTTTTCAAAAACAGTGTTTATTATGACCAGTCGTGGATCTTCTTTAAAGATCTAAAAGGAATCAATTTTTCGTAAAAGTTGTGCATAATCATTTCAGATCGCTAATTCAGTTATGGAAAAATGTAAAGACACTTATAATATTTCAGTCATGGGGGAATTAGAAACATCTAAAAAACAGAAACGTTAGTAATCATTTCACTCAGTCATTAGTCATATGTCATGAATATACACTGTTACTGATTGCATACTCTCTTACTACGTTTCTTCAAACCTCACTGTCTTATCCTGCACCTTTTCAGTTTTCAATCTACTTCACTTTATTATTAATTAGTTACCTTCAAAAGTTCCATGAGTATTGTTCTGTGCTGGAAATTCACACCCGCGAAAGTAATAGTACCAGCAAATTATTATTTACTGAAGCGAAAATTAGCTCCTTCCATGCCGGAGATGTCACTCATTAAAGCTAACTTTATTTGCAGTATTTGACGATGATGCCTATTCAGAAATTCGACAGACAAGGTCTTCATCTGAATCACCGCCTGATATTACCGAGGTGCCGGATGTTATTTCCACTTCTGTCGAAAAAAGAGAAGGCGATGGAAGTGTTGAAACGAAAGTTGAACAATTGACTGATACAAATGAAGTAGGTTTATCAAACTATATGAAATGGCGCGAACAATGTTTGTATCCTATTTTTGTTTTGAGTTAAAAGAGATTTTGAGACCTTTTCAAACGTGACAAGTCCAGTTGTATAAAGGATGGCAATATTGAATAAACACTGTCTGTATTAAGTCGACTACCCCATCTTTATGAATCACACTGTTTGCTTTTCCTAATTAAAACTGGTAGGTTCATTCTTAATGGGACTAAGTTCTCTTTTAATACCATCTTTCTTCCAATGATTCCCACGGTTTCTCATTGCCTACAATCCTTTTAGGGAGTTCCTTTAATTTTTTGACTGCCCTTTATTGTTTTTTGTTTTATTTTTTCTGCACAGTTCGATTTTGAACTGATAGTTGAGTGAAGAAATCAGATGGTAATGTATGCTTTATATAGATGCTTTTGAGTTTATTTTATTGCAGAATTTAATAGCAACTACTTCTGATGAATGTTTGTCAAAAATGCATTCCGAGACGAAAGAAAACAAACAAGCTTCAACTGCGGACAGTAGTATGCAGTCATCATCAGAGAACAATGCCCGACCTCGAGATACACTTCAGGATGATTTGGATTGCACGCAAAGTGATGAAGAAGATGAAGAAGAAAGGAGTCCGGTAGTTTTCAATGGAGATTTGCGATGTGAACATGGTTTGTGATCGTTTGGTGTTAATCACTGTATATTGTATCAGATCATAATTCGGCAGTAGATTTATCACTAATAAACTGCGATATGTTGTGGAAGGGATTTTTTCTCTGAATTTCTATGAAAGTTTTGTCAGTTTTCTATCTGCTTGGGAGTTTATGTTTACTAATTAGCAAGAAATTACAATTTAAACGTCTAAACATTTCCTGAGAAGATGTGATTCATTCATGGATTTGAGAGTATTGCGGTTTGAAATCTGTTCAGTTGTGATCTTTTCTAGGACTTCTGGATTACGAGTGTTGGATGACGAATGAGCGGCGTATTGTTGTTGACGAAAACGAATGGAAGCAATTAACAGTTGGAATTTTTGAGCCGGATCATTTGTGGTGTGTTAGTGTTGATGAATTTCCCTGCTCCATTTGTAAATCAGGTTATCTGGTAAGTAATCGCTTTATTTACGAATTTAGTTACTTTATAGCATTATAGCATTTATCTACGGATTTTAGGCTTTAAGATTACATATGGTCTGATTATAGTTATTGCTAGAAAGCTTGGGATAGTTTGTGTTTAGCTGCTGGTAGACAACTACTCAACTGCGTAGACGAGTTAATTATCTACCATTTTAAAGCCATTAGAGATGGAGTGATTAGCGTCTTAGATTTCAGTAATGGCATTCCAGTTTCACACACTAAAAGGAATTTCTTAGAACTGAAAAGATTTCTCGGAAGCTTTCTAAAATTTAAAATTATTTTAATATATATAAAGTTACAGTGTGTAAGAAATCGCTAGTTAAAACTATCCAGTCATTTTTTTTTTTTTTTTTTAAAAGAATAAATAGAATAGTTCAAAATGTGGTGTTTGTAACAATTTAAGATAAAGTTACATATTAGTGATACAGTTCCTTTTTTTATTACAGTACAAAAAAGATGACTGGGAGGAAACGTTGCGACGTATGAAAGAAATACGGTTGGCTATTGGTGAACTGATTCGTGCAGCTGTGCGCAGGACATTGGCGGTGAAATCTTCAACCCCTCAAATTTATGAACGTGTTATTTGTCGAAATTTTTTGAAAAATATGATCTCACGTTTCAAGTATGTATTTTATTAAGTTGTCTCTATGGATGAAGAATTTCTACCAAGACTTGATGACAATGGAAAGCGATGTGATATTTAAATATTTATATGTAACATATGTAATATATTTCAAAACAGATGGTTTAATGTGCCTAAAAGAGATCGGAGTTCGGAAGGTAGAAATCATGCGCGCACTACTTTATAACATTTGTCACCTGGATCTCTTAAGCAGTGTTTGATGTTCTATAGTTCTGTAAAACTTTCCGTTAATTCTGTAAGATTCTGTGGAGCATATGTTATTTCAATTATGGAATGGTGCATAGCACTGTGTGATTGAATCGTAGTTATTTAGACAAGCAATATTTTCATTTTTGTTTAAAATAAGGTAAGATTTTTCAAAATGCTCTGGAATTATCAGTGTTGTTCAGGAGCCGTGTGCGAAATCCAACAATCCCAACAATTTGTCAGGACTGTATGTTGTGTTCCCAACACAAGAAACCTTGCGTATTAATTGATAATACCGAGGGTTTGGTATGTTACAATTTCCTCTTTACTATCTTAAATAATCGAAGAGTTGATGAAGACAGTTGGTTTACATAAGGAGAATAAAATCTTCATAAAAAATTTCTCTTCAGAATTTAGTTTAATGCTTTTTATTCTAAATGAATGAGTCGGGGCAGCTTAATACTTCCATAAGTTTCGTTTGGCATACAATGTATAATCATGTTAGATTGCTTGATATCTGCGATTGAGCTCATCGCAGGGAATTTTTTTAGTCGTAGAATAGGAAAATATTCTATCACTTTGAAGTACAATTCTTTTACTCTTTCAGGCTGTTCCACTCACTTTGGAAGAATGGCAAAAGATATTGGTGGCCATGCAGATCAATGAAGATGATGTTATCCTGATTTGCCTTGATAACAAAGGTTTTTCTCTCTGCCATTCATTTTTTTTCATCAAATTTTCTTTGTGATAATAGATCAAAAAAAAAAAAAAAACCACTGAGTAACTTATTTATTGAGTACTCAGTAACTAAGATGAGGCAATAATGATAACAAGTCGTTTACCGTAAGCAGTTATGCTTCATTTCTGCACTGAAATATTCCTTCTAATCGAGATTTATTATGATTTAAAACTGGTTAATTTTTGAGGAGTGTGTGAAATGTTTTGTGATGAATGTTTTCGACAGCAGCAGCTGCAAGTTGAGCATCAGCGTTTCGTTTATGAACATGGTGCCGAAATTTATGTGAAGCTTGTAAGCTATCATTTTTTTCTGCAGTTTTATACTTTCATGGTTAGAGCTAATAAGTCTGAGTTATTAAGTCCTTAGCAGAGAATGTTGCATTGGCCGGATCTTTCGGAAAATTGTAAATATGGAATAAAAGAGTGGAAGAAATCTACTACTAACTTCTTTCTTAAAGTTTCTGTGAGTTTTTTTTCTAGAAGAGCGATAAGAATGATGAGCCGATAAAAGCAGCAAACGGTGATTTAGTACCACCTTTTAACGCTACTCCATCGTTAATTCGTCCGGAACGACATGCAACAACAAGACGTGCGGTGGCAAAATGTTCGATGGTCTTTAAAGTAGTTTTAATGATTATACAAAAACTATACAAAATCTTTTTTTAATTCCTTATAATTTGCTGTTTTATTACTAAGGGGGAAAAGCATTTGTACAAAGTCGATCGATGATTCTGATGCTTCCATTTAAACCTTATTAAAATATAAAGTTTGTGATAATGTTGATTTCAGATGACATCTCTGAATACAATTCATCAGTTAAAAGTAAAGATTTATCAAAAAACGGGTCAATTACCAAACGATCAACTTATTTATATGAAGGAAAGACTTCTGAATGATTCGGTTTGATTGGATTTTTTCATATCTTTATGCCAGTATTTCTTCATATTATATTTTTTGCCACTTGTGCTTCTATGGTATATTATGTGATATACTGATACATTTCCTCGAAGTTAAATACCTTTTTTTTTCTTTTTTTCCCTAAAATGCTAAATTCATTTTTTATACATCATTTTCCTAATTTACAGGATACCCTAGAAGAGGCACGTGTTGATCCACAGGAACTTATTGAAACACCATTAACATTGATTGTACAACAACCTACGGACATCCCAACAGAACCGCGACAGCTGGAACGTGGTTTTGCGGACACTGCTCTATCGCATAGTTGATAATTCTTGATTAATATGATAAAATGAAATTAATTTGTATATCTACAGTGGTATCTGCTTTTTATGTTAATTTCCGAGGGAGAAACTTTTGATGCTTCATATTTAACCGTTCCCTCTCCATATTAATCTTTAATTGAATCTCTCATGTTTTCGGAATAATCATAAAAACCCCGTTAGTTTTAGATTTCTCAATCTTGCATCCTTTATTTTATTTTCCGTTTTAGTATAATATATAAATTTATTAGTCAGCTCATATCTGTAATGTTTCTGTTTTGTAAATAAGTAAATGTATTTTCATGCAGCTTTCGTTAATGCAATTAGGGCTTTTTATTGAGATTTTCCACCGTTTTCATGTAGCATAATTTACATCCTTTTTTAGGCATTGATTTCTGTTAGTTCTTTAGCAGTGTTAATAATATTGCTATATATCAAGCATGAAGTTGCATTCGATCATATTCAGTTCATTAAATATTGGTAGTTAAAGGGTGTGTGAGCATCTATTGTATTTACTTAAATGATCCAAAATTATAACTACTGTGCTGCTACAGATGCAACCATCTTTTTTTTTACGTTGACAAAATAGTTTTCAAATTGTATCTCATAAAATTTCTGAGTAATATTTCTAGTTAGCTTTTATAATTTGTTTTCTCTTTTTTCTTCCAGAATTATGTGATATCGGACTTGCACACATGCATGCATATATGTGTTGTGGCGTACATGTATGTCGTAAATGTTTTTTACTTTCAACGTTATAATGTGGTATTTTAAATATAAAAATGTGTACATTATATATAGAAATTCATGCTGTAGATTTTGTATATTTCAAATTAAATTCTTCAAAATAAAATATAAAACAAATTTGGGTTTTCAGACAAGATTTTGACTTATTTTTCCAGATCTAGGTTGATGTTTAGCGAAAGTAATTCTATTACTTATATTAATTTTTTTTTACTAAAGTATCTTTTTTCTTCCTGTGCAGCTATGTTCATTCTTACTTTCTGTCCACATTAGTAAATTTCTTCTGCAGACTGGTAATGTTCCATTTAATTGCCAATATTATTTCATATGTTCTTCGTATCAAATTCATACGGATAATTATTATTCGATACTTTGGTCTTGGATCACTTTAGCATTTGTAAATATTATTTATAGTAGCAAATAAATTTTGTACTTAATTCTTTTTAATATAAAAGTATTTATGTAAGTTGCCTCTAATTAACTATTCACTTTTCAGATATTCTCCAGAATAAGCTACAAATTTGTGGATTAGAGTATTAAAGTGCAAGAGTTAGGCTGTAATTCTGGCTAATGTGGGTAGCAGTTTCTATCAGTAAGCCATTGCAGTGTTCAGTCGGTGATTTTTGTTAATAAACATGTTAACTGGTTTTTGGCTGATTAATTTTACTGTGTTTTTAGTTTACGATTCTCTTATTACCGGTCAAAAATAAGCACTTGAGTAGGTAAATTTGTTAAATTTTCAGAATTAGGGTCATGCATCAGCGACTACTCTGCACAGTAACCGCTTTGATAAAACGGTTCAAATCAACGAAAAAAGATGCGGATGTGACATATTACATACCCCCAAAAACATTCCGTCCTCCATATTATCATCCGATGAAACCATCCAATCGTAAATCGATGGAACCATTTCCACCATTTCCGGTGTTTTGTATATATATATTTATTTATTTATACATAAATAATGCAAAAGTATTGCAACGTAGTTTCGTTTATGAAGATGAAGCAGCAATCTGGGCTGTTTGTAATGGGTAAAATGTTTTCTAACTAAATTTTATTCAATTTCTTTTAGAATAAAGGAGATTCGAGTGGCATGGGACCACGTTTGTACGATTACCAGGTGATGAGCGAGCTTGTACGTAGTTTACCTACTGCTACGGAACGGATTGATTTTGTCAATCCATATGAACGTGAATTCACCAGACGTGAGAAACGTACCCACCGGTACATGATCTATTTTTTTTTTTTTTTTTTTGCTTCATTTGATGATGCGAAAGATTTTTTTAATTATTGATACTTAGTGGTTCGTGGTCTTTTTTTTTGCGTTCAAAGTAATTTAATCGAAAAACGAAATGGAAATGTAAAGAAAATACAATTTGTATTACAGATTTTTTAAAAAATGTGCTTTGCAGATCTAATATCGATTTTTCTAGTAAGCACTGCTTTGTATCGATAGTAAGCCACTATTAAATTATATTTCAGGCCATGGCATGCGGCACTATTGAAAACCCGAAAAGCATGGAGGATACAGCCGTTCCCTAATTACTTCGATCCATTAAGTTTTTATCAGTATATCGCAAAAACAAGATGTATTGATGGATTAAGCAAATGGTATGACGAACCTGCTCCAGTGCTTTCGGAAGGCTTTGAGGTAATTCCAGGTTATGGTAATTCCTTCTGTTAGGAATGTTTATATCTTATTCTTTCATTTCTCAGCGGTCCTTAAGTTTTTAGAGACGTCTAGGCGAAATATTAAGATTGCATTTGGAGTCAGATAATGTTGATAGTGAAGAAGAAAGAACTGCGAGAATTTTGAGAAGTTTTGTGGACTTGTTGCTCGAAAATATCGTTCGGAGCGGTTTATATGCTTGTTTGACGCATCACAGGGTTTGTTTTCATCTTCTGCATTATCATTAGCTTAGTTCTTAGTTCCTAATTCTTTCGTTTTTTCACACAGTATTGAAGTCTTTAAAAACTTTTACCCTTGTTTCTCCTTATTTTTTTTCTTTTTTTGGAATATTTTTTTTTATGAATAAGAAGTACAGCGGAGATTTTGGAAAGTTATCTCAATTTAATGTTAATGTATCATTCTTAATGATATTATAATCATTATTAAAACTTATGAGATATAGGAAAATAGTTAACTCGTGAAGATTTAGCTATCCAGAACTCCCCATTGTGCTATCTTATCGAAAATAATTTCAAAATTATCAAAAAAAAAGAAAATCAAAATTGTTATATTGCTCATTACTTGCTAGACAGGTCACATTTAAGGTGTGGAGGAATTTAAATTATTATTTCAGATATCTCATACACCACGGTGCGAATCATTTTGGATTCGTTGTGGATTTGATGCAATTTATGAAAATGAGAATAGAGCTAGACATCGTGGTGATAACAGGTAGGAGATATTTTTAACATTGAAATGTATTTTGTTATTGTACGTTAACAAATTTTCTGTTCTTAAAATTTAAAATTCCGATTAAAAATGATGGATGCAGCAAAAAGTAAAAAAATTGATGCTTTAAATACTGTAAACTTTCAGAGAAAAACTTGGGGAACTTGCTTTTGTCATGCGAGATGCATTTGCAACTCAGCTGCGAACAAAACATCCACTGAAACCTGTTAGTTTTGACATTAGTCTGTGATTAACTATTGCAGTTCAATTCTGAGAAGAAGTATGAAATTCTATGCAGATGATATAAGAGTATTAGAATTATATGGACTTTTCGAAAAAATTGAATGTCAATTTGAAATGGATAACTTCTATATTGTATTTATTCGATCTACAAGGATTTCATATTTCAGGAAGTCTTAATAGTAAAATTGAGCAATTTTACTTTCAGCATTATGGCTTACTATCATAGCAACGATAAAATTAATTTCCTTATTACTATGAAAAAGTACACCATAGCACACTAAGAAAGGAGCAGATGTAACATAAAATACCGGGAGCATCAGTAACTATGGATATTTTAGTTGATGTCACTTTGGGATGAAGAAGTTACGAAGCCATTATTCAGTCCTGAATTTAATATTAAAGATGAGTTAATATATTCTCCTGCCATGTTTGGAATGATCGCCGATTCGGATCCTTTATGGCAGTGTCCGGGGTATGAACCTGACTGTGGTAAATTTTCAAAACTTTCGTTCCATTTTAATCCCTGTTTTTCTCAGTGCTTCATTTTATCAAAGTTATTGCATTTCAGTAATGTCTAAAAATAGATTATGACTAAAATGTAACGTGTTTGAGACACTTTTTTGAAAACGGATTCGGAGATTTCAAATTTAATTCTAAATTTTAAAAACTTCAGAATTTTGTAAATCTTGGTAGATTTACAGGTGAAGAATACAAATATGGCCACGTAGGATTTAAACAGTTCAACGATTTGGATGTTTATTGTAAAAGGTGGAAAGTGAAGGGTGAAGAGGAGAAAACAGTTCGCAACGAATGTCTTCGTGCTTCTGCTGTGATATCTCTCTTTTCTTGGCTAAATGCTCAAGCTCATGCTTTGGGTATAGTTTCTTGTGATTTAGTAAGTAGTACCATTTTTTAGGGAAATTGCGACGCAGCTGAAAGATTTTTTTTTTGTTCGAAACTATAGTAATAATTGCCATAGTAATTATCGTTTTTAGAGTATTGTCTGTCTTACGATATTAAAACTGAGGCATACATTCTAAGAACTTATTGAAAATTACCAGGAATTTTCTCTGGAAGCAAATTAGAAGTCATTTGAAATCCATGTCGACAGTTTCTTTCATGGTATCGATTACATCATAATGCAAGAAGAACACTTACAATTTACACTTCTCTTTTTCAGGTTACACACAGTATAATGATATTGAACAACCCTTAGTATCGCAGTTAGTATTATCCGATGGAAAACAATTCTTCTTCGCCATAGCTCAACTGAATACTTTAGTGATTAATGTCGACATTGAGGTTAGATTTTTGGTCCAATGTTTTATCAGTTTACATGTGCTATGGTGATCACAACTTGAGCAGTTATCTTTTATGATGAATACGAACGGCAATTCCTTGTTTTTTGATTTTCGTTTTTTTTTTTAGGGAATAATAAATAAACGCTCGAATTTGTGTTATGTGGAAGGACCCATAAACTTATACGACCGATATGACTGCAGCACAGGAGAATTTGAATTTCATAAAAAAACTGGCAGTGATATGATAACGAGTTTTAATCCACATGTACTGGGACGACTGATGCAGATGCTTGTGAGGGATATGCCGACAAAAAGAGATGTGGAAAATGATTCGGAGATGCCACAGTTTATTCCTGTAACATTTGATAGTCTCCCTTAATATGTTGTTTATTGGAAAATATACTACCAGTACTTATTATTGGAAATTTCAAATTTACAGTTGTAAAACACTAAATCCGGAATGCTTGTGACAGGCTCGGAAAGTTTTAGATTTATTTTTTTTACTTCTGTTCTAATTTCACTTGATTTTAGATATGTAGACTTCTTGAGGTACTCACTAAACAAATTCATTTGTTGAGCAATATTTTACAGTTATTACAATAGTTAAGATTTCCGGAGAAGGGGAAAAATTCTTTCCCAGTCTAATTGTTCATACGCACAGATAGACAGACAGATACACACACACATACATATACATACGTATGCATGAACTTTCTGATCTAGAATTTCCAAGTGCTTAGGGTTGTAGTCTTTCCACTTGAAACTCATGGGGAGATAGTACAATTACATACATTTTAAAGTTGTAATATCTTTGCGCTAATTACGTTACCCTTATTAATTTAAAGAATAGAGACATTGAGTGAAACAATGGCAACAATAAGAACAATTCCTTGCACAGTTTTCATCATTAACTTTCAGTTAGCATGGGGCAAGGTACTGAATATGTCTTTTATTAAACTGCACAAGGAAAATAATGTTGGCAATATTTCCAATTCAAGGTAGCAATTGTGCGATGTTACACTGAGCATTAGATATCCGTTGCATTGTACGTCATAGTTCACTAGCATAAAAAATTCGTCAAGTAATCGGGAAGTATTCTTACTAGACACAGCCAAGAATTGTAATTGTAACATTTTCATGCCACAGTATGGGAAGTAATATCAGCATTGATGATCCAGGAACGGAAAAGACTCTGTTTAGTATCGAAGAATTCTCCAGAAGATAGGGATGATTAATATTATAAAATTTCCTGAAGACTTCTGTAAATGCACGTGCGCGTCATGTGCATGTATGTTAACGAGACAAATGACTAACTTAACTTTATAGGCATAAACAATCATTAACACAGGGAACTATCATCAACGTATGGTGAGAGCATAGCTTCACTAAATATGATCGTTTTTTTTTTTTTTTTTTTTTTTCCAAGAGGCCACCTTTACTGCTTCGTCGTTTGATTGTCGTCTTTCTCTTCTTTCTGGAAATATTGAAATACAGGAGTGACGTTGAATTCAATATTCATCAGAAGGAAGATATCAAAAAAATGCCAACGAAAACATGCCTTTTCTCGTGCTGCAGCAGCATTGTTGACCACATCTCGAACTTCTTGCGAATTCGGATCTACGCCTGGTAGATCTGCCAGAAGTTGGCGAAGTAATTCAGGATCGCTCATAAGTTGACCAAGTTGATCATCTTCCGTCTGCAAGAATACAGACTCTAATCAGTGTAATTGAAGCAACCTGGAGGTCTAGGATTACAGCTTTCTTCCACCTTAGATAATATTCGTCATTAGACTATTGTAATCCTAACTATAAAGACCTAGATGAATCGTTTGCAAACAGCTTTATTTTAAAAGAAGGGATCACTTGTAGGCTAGAACAACAACTGCATATATCCAAAAGTAGACACGCAAAGTCTAGAACTTTAGTTCAACATATAAGCCCGAGTTTACAATTTATTGACTCAAAAATGTAACAATGGAATTCTTCGTCTTCCTCTCTTACCTAAGTGTTAGATTTTAAGCTAATATGATGAACTCACCTTTGTCATTTTCATTCCTCTTTAAAGTAAAGTAGAAAACTATGCAGTTGCGTCGTATCAAATGCAAAGAATTATCCTTAGAAAATTTTGAAGAAACTACCATTGTAGCATCCCGTGCTGAAGCTGTTGATTCGTCAACTTCCATCGCTTCAGTGCCAGCGCTTTGATCCATTTTCGGCGTAGCAGCTTCCGTCCCAGGCGCTTGCATCGTTGCCGATGTGGCTGTATCTGGCGAAGAAGGCGTCTCTTGTGCTGTCGAACTAGCAGCACCTGTGCCTTCTTGCATTGACATGCGCAAGGCCCACTCCAGTTGTTGTTCTTCAGTCATTGCTCCAGGATCCATTGTCATAATATCATCTTAGAATGTAAAACGAAATTTACAAAAACTTGCAAAACCTACATAAAACCTATGACATAATTTTCAATATCATAAATTAATTAAACGAGATAATATTACCAACTATCTTCCGACAAATTCATTTTTGGAAATTAGTTCAGCTAGAAACACTTACTTCCAGCAGTATTTGTTGGATGGGACGCTGCATCATCTATTCCTCCACCTCTCTGCCGTTGACGCTGTTCTTCCAAAGAGACACGAAGTGCCTTAAAATAATAAAGTTTTACCAATAATTAAGAAAGCATCAGTGAGTGCCGACAACCCGAAGAATTAGATGAAATACAAATAAATTATAACCAATGCAAGGTCTGGATCATCCTCAGGATCAATTCCAAATTCGAATCCACCTCCGCCAGCAGCCACTACCGGCGCGGCAGTACCATCTTCTCCACGACATATTGGCGAAGATACGAGTGCTTCGGTAAGTGTTGAACTGGCCGGGACAACTACTAAATTCGAACCACTTCCATCTCTGAATAAGATAATGAAAGGAAAAGACCAAATATAATACATATTTTCTCTTAGGTAACCAGTTCCCACTACTAATCTGCAATTAATACAAGCTTTCCTCGTATATTTTGTCTTACACCTTACATAGTACTCCTTTGGGCGAAATCATTAACCTATAATACTTATAATACTGTTGAAGTAGTGAGAGAAATATAATGGTTTAACTCAACTCATTCGTAAAACTAAACAGCATTTATCAGTTTGATCTTACTTCATATCTGCGCGAAGTTAGCTTCATTTATCAGCAAAAAAATCCCGTGATACCACTTACTTTCCATTTAAGGTTTCGATAAATTGTCCCATAATTTCGCTATTGGTTGAATCCGCTTCACCAAAGCATATAACATCTACTTGCACTTTCTCTTTTTTCAATTTCTTTGCAAGCTTCGTAAGCTGAAATACACGATTTTAGTACAGCTTAGACTTTTAGTCTACTCATACTCTGTAATTTCGTAATACGTAAAGCATAATGTGAAGTGAAATCGCAAATGACAAGTACGACGATAAACTAAGAATTGGCAATAATAATGATGATATTAACAAGCAAACCTCAGAAGAATTCAGATGATCAATTGGACTACCTACAAAGACGACAATACGCATCTTATGATTCCTGTTTTGGCGATGTTTTAACGCTAAATGCGCTACTTTAATTGCATTGATAAAATTTGACACACCCTGTAAAAGAAAAAAATCTTTCATTTGGGATTAGTGTCCAAGGCTTTTTAATGAGTATATCATGTCGATAAATGATGAAACCTGCCGGCGGTTTCTTTCCTGAAGCCTGCTTACAATGCTATTATTGAGCATCTTCTGATTCACGTTCGTAACCAGTTTCTCTCCTTCGATGAAAAAACTTTCCCAGACATCTCGTATTTAAACTGACTAATTATGGAAAAACATCTAGAAGGTACTCCTAATCAATATTTCTACTGAAGTGGTTTAATATCTCGCATTACTAATAACTTTCAAGAAACAGTCAGCAGAGTTATTATAAGGTGATACACGAACTGACCATCATACTGTATTACCAATGCTATTAATGTAAATAGGAAATGTATTGCACTGATGCTCACTTTTGGTTCCACTTGATGAAGTTTCATAAACAGTTTTCCATTTTCTTGCGTTAATGTCGTCAACACTTCTACGGTACTGCAATCACGATTTCTGACATTTATTAATTTTCAGCTCTCTAATAATCTAAGAACAAAATAAAGGGTCAAATAATCAACCATATGAATCTTTTTCGAAAGATTGGTACTCATCCATTACAAGATATTGCAGAACCGCACGAATCACAGCTCTCAACTTGACATCAAAAAGTGTGCCAAAAAATCTAGAAGGATAGAAAAAAAAAAAAAAAAAAACTGAGCTAAATTCCTTGCGTAAGGAATTGCTGAAATCCAGTATAAGAAAAAGTGGAATTGAAATGCCTGAGACGACAAATGACTGATTTCATGATGGTTCCTTATAGGACGCTAGCAACCAGAACGTACTACTTCACCAGATAATAATTACCGATACAAAAGAACCTCAGTCTTTAACTTTTCACTGTCCAGGATATCTTAGGCAGTAGTATATAATTTTTCAGTTTGTGCTACTTAAATGAACAAGACAGTACTTAACTGTGATATTTTAAACTGCAGATGATTATTATATTAGGATTAGATATTAGCGATGAGTAGTTTATAGATAAAACATTGTTTTTAAATAAACCTATTTCTAAATCAGAAATAATTTTAATAAGCACTAAAGATGTACTCAGCCATGGCGATCAGTCCAACCGCGTTTTCTGGATTTGCACGAAGCTTGCATTGCAATACCAAATTCACAGCATCCTGTTGACACTGCAGACGTGTTGGTGCAAAATCACCATTCCGCATCCATTCCGAATTATCAACACTGGAAATACCACTTACATGCATAAAAAACGTTCATATATTATTGCTTAATTAACTAATACCTAAAACCATTTATTCCCATCCTCCGCAATACCCATAATATTACACTTAACATAATACTGCATCCACCACTCACACAAATAATGCCTTTTCAAGAAAATGCGTATGTGTAGTTTATCTGTGAGATGATGTCTATTCATTTGAAGCTTTCTTATAACATAATATAATGAAAAAAATAAGATACCATTGCAAACTAAACAGTGATAAATAAAACAACTAGGAGGAAGTGATCTGTACTTACCAAATCATTGTACTTTCTTGAACCATTGTATCGTATCGTCAGCACGCGATTATCGCCAATCAGTTAACTGAAATAATTAGGAAAAAATACCATGTAATAATGTAACATTTTGTAAAGTGATAAACTGCTGAGCAAAACTCTTTCTCATACTGTCCCTATGTAATATTTTAATTTACATTAACACTTTAAAATTTTTCAGTGATTCTTAGAGTTGTTCATGCCTCTTAGAACTTTCAAGTATCTCAGAAGAATATGTATGTGATTTATTGAGCTAAGATGTCCAAAACATGCAAAGCAACCAAGAACAGAAAGGAAGTACTATTAAGATAGCAAATAATTTAAGCAGAGTAATCATAAAAGGAGAAATTAGATGAAATGCGATATCCAATCACTGGATGCATACTTCACGTTACTTATTATATAGAGAATAATATGATACTACGATTGTGTATAGCAATTCATATCTATCAGTAATTCATATACATCTGGAATTCACGCACTAACGGAAGTAATCGACGAACTTTTAAGTGAAGTCAAATACACACATACGTGCATGCCAGCAGTTTACGTACGCTAGAAGTTCCCATGTACCTAATGTGTCAACTAAGCGAAGGCTAAGAAGGATTAAGTTACGGCAAAACCAAATCGAAAGGAGAAGCATTAACTTATCATGATGTCATCAATAACACTGGTCTGACAAACATTTATTTCATAGTGGATATAACCAGTGGGCTGCAAGCCGTCATACAACGAGACATCATCCAATTGGTCGTGAGGTAATTCGTTGGTTCTTGGAGTTTATATCGGAATGCCGGTAGTTTGTGGAGTTTATTTTGGTGTGTTCCGGTAAGCCGTCTCAGTGAGTGGTGGTAAGGTTTATTTCAGGGACACCAGTAGACTCATGAGGTTCATGTTGTTGAATGGCAGTAGTTTGTACGGCTAATCTAGTTTGGTACCGATAATTATAAGATTTATACTGATGGCATATGAAAGTTTATCACAATGAGTAGCGGTATTTGGTAGAGTTTATTTGATTGACTGATAGTGTAGTGTGGTATTAGTTTCTTTTGATGACGGTAGTTCATCATGTTGAGTAGCAGAAGCTTATGGCTTTGATCTTACTGTGGTACATGGATAAGGCTAGAGTGGACAGAATGAAAGGATTTTTGAATTTATTTTTCTCTAAGGAAGAATACTGAAGTAGTACCCATGTTCTTCATTCGTTTGCCCGATTATTTTCTATTAGAATTTGGCTAAGTCGATTTTTAGCGGACGAAATAAAACATAAGATTCTCATTGCTTACAGTAATGGAGTATATAGAAATCAAGAAGTAACCATTAATTCTCGTATTGCAGCGTTGTCCGGCAGCAAAGTATATGTTCTGCTGCGGCAATAGCAGCACAATAACTTCGTATTTGTTGACGCACGTGGAGAATCGTCACTTCAGGTTTTCGTTATGGGTAGGTTTTGAGTCAATTTTTGTTTATATTTCCACTTTCTTTTATGACTAATATTCTTCAGTACTATTTGAATAAGGAATTCATAGTTCTTTACATGTCCTTTGATTACGATTGAAAGCATGTTAGTATCTCTATCGTGCTCTGTATGTATGTGATCCGAACATTTTGTCGTTTTCCAGAGTCACTTGGCAGTGCATTATGAAATAGGAGTTAACAGTGCATAGGAATATTTGTAAAAGGACAAACACGAGTCTTAATTTTAGTTCTTAAAAGATATGATAATATATTTGACATATATCTTATCTACAAAGATTACGATATTGTTTTTGAGTGATTTAACAATGTTCCGCACATGCTTTTGTTATTCAGGAATGTATCAGTATATTTCTTCGCCTTTCTATGTTATTTCCCAGCTTTTATAAGTTTCACACTTCATTATGTTATGCAGGTCTGGTTTTTTTTTTTTTTGAAGGGACATAAATTTTTATAGTAGAAGTAGTTTCAAATATGTAACGTTCAAGAAATATAAGTCTTCAGTAGATGTTCCTCGAAATTTTCGTTTACTGGAAGAGCTTGAAGACGGACAAAAAGGCAAGGGTGATGGGAATATATCATGGGGACTTGAAGATGACGATGATATGACATTGACACGTTGGACGGGAATGATTATTGGCCCGCCAAGAGTTGGTTTTTTTTTTTCTTTTTTCTTTCTAATCTTTTTTTTCTTATTTTTGTAAAGAGATCTTGGGATGAAGTACGAAGTCTAAACAAAAATATTAATATTATTTCAAGGCTTTTGATTTTTTTAATGGTTTAAAAAAAAATGATGCATTCAAAGGTTACGTTGGATTTTTATAATTTTGTATATGTCAAGCAGGTTAGAAATTGCATTGAAAGCCTATTAATGAACTAGTGATGCTTAGTCGTCAGATATTCCTTGTGATCTAGTTTTCGCGTTACAGTTTTTTTTCTAATTTAGACTCCATTCGAATCAAGAATATATAATTTACGCATAGAGTGTGGTCAAAATTATCCAAAAGAAGCACCAACCGTTCGATTTACGACGAAAATCAATATGAATGGCGTGAATCAAACTGATGGCATGGTAGTTCAATAACTTTTTCTTTGTAGTTATTAAACAAAAGGTAGCGTTGAATTAATAATATAGAGTCAGAAATTTGTAGTTTTCAATTTTTAAAGAATTTCAAACAGAAGCAGTTGGAGGTTTTTTCTTCTCATTTTTTTTAGAGACTTTTTTCAAAACTCCCGAAAAAGTTTCTTGTCGATATTTTTCATTTTTTTCATTCTTAATAATGAGATCTAATGCATAAAACGGATGAATCATTAAAAAACCGAAAAATTGATAGTGTAAATTACCAATAGAAAGCAAATTAAAAATCATTAAAAAAGCTATCAAGAAAAGCCTTGGAGAAAATTGTGGACAAACGACTGTAGTGCTAAAAAATAAAATTTAAAAAATATTTCATTGCAGGTGGATAGGCGCTGTGTACCGGTTCTTCGTCAGTGGAATAGTACATTTTATATCAAAACTATTCTCGAGGATATACGAAAGACAATGATGACAGCTAAAGAAAATATGAAGCTACCGCAGCCTCCAGAGGGTGCCACATATTAGGGTTTTGTTTTGTATTCTTGAGATTTTTAAATTCATCAATACATCTTTTCATATTTATTGTTTATATTTGCTGGTGAATCAAGTTAATTTCACTGCATGGTTATTTTCTGCTTTTTTTTTTTTTTTTTTTTTTTGCACGAGAAGAAATGAATCATTAATATCTCCATCAAGAAAAAGTGTGGGAAAGTTTTAATTGCTAATAACGTCATCTTTTCTAATCTGTTATATTTTGGATTTTGTTACAACAGTACGAACTTCGAGCATATCTGTATCGAGTCTCATGTTTGAGTATTCCAGACATTCTTCAGTAGAATTCCTTCTTGATTGTCGTAAAATAACCTTCTTCACATTATATTTGCTACATTCGTTTTGAAGGACAAGAAAGTTTGAGTGAGCATGCTGTAATCCTGGTGTGCGCTTTATAGTGTAGCTCAATGTATATGAAAGTGGGTGGGTGTTCATGGGATGGATATTTCTACACGCATGTCTGTGTGTATGTCTGTGTGTCCATTTGTCCTTTTGGTGGTGAGGTTCGATATGGATTCTTGTATTTATTTTTTTTCCTCCCGTTCTCCTTTTCTCCTTGAATGAAACGTATAATTTGCGATTTTCCAAAATACTACTATCTTCTACTGTTCTCTTTAATACCCAAAATATCACTTGTCTTAATTACTCTTATTTAAAAAACTCTTGTTATGTTATTATTTGTGAAGTGTTACTAAATTCTGATGAACAGGTAAATTTGAGTGATGACGTACTTTCCAATGCTTCTAATGTATGCCATTTTAATTGACAGTGTTGTGTTACAAATTGTTTTTGTATGATACTTTTCTTTTTGTTAGTGGTATAGAAGCGATACTTTTTCAAAGTTAATGTAATTGCAGTACACTGACTTCGAAAAATTTCGAAGACAAAATTTGCAGTCCATTTTCAACTTTTGAGAAACATATTTTTTAGTTAATAAAGGAAACCGGAGGAGGTAGAAGTGGATTTATAAAAAAGAATCTTTTTTTTTTTTTTTCGATATGGAATGTCTTTGTGGGAATTATTAGCAGTTCAAACGAATGATCACCCTAATATGCATGCTGCAGTTAGTTTATTATTCTTCCAAGTTAAGTTTTTCCAATGTTAAATAATATATTTAGCTACCATTAAACTTTTTATCGCTTCGGTTATCGTTTCAACTTAATTCTCAAGTTTTAATTATCTTTAAACATAGGTAGCTTTGAATAAATATTCCGTGCTTTTGATTTTTTTCCCACTGGTCGTCATATTCGGCAATATATTTGATAAGAATATACATACACGCATGTTTTAGCCCTATGATTAGTAATTCTATTTACTTCAAAATTTTTGAGAGTACATAGGTTAATGGCAACTATTTTGTAAAAAATATATGTCAAGCGTGGCTGGATGTATCGCCTTGTACAAAAATGAAAGGTGTTTTATTATGCCAAATACTAAAAGTGATGTGTTCCCTGGATACGGGAAATTTTTGAATGAGATACTGAGATCCAGCGCTAGGTTTGAATCTTGAATACTTTTTTAGTAGGGGAAGCTCGGTCCGGTGGATGTGGTCCCGTTTACATTTCGGTAGTTTCGGTAGTTTCTAGCTGTGATTTCAGGTACTGGGAAGTTTTGGTACGGTAAGTAGTGGTTTATACAGCCGCATTATATAGAAAGTGGTTGGCCTCATTTTATATTTAATTTTAATGGTGAAAACGAGAAGGTACGATTGGTTGGGTGATGGAGGACTGTAAAAGATGAATAAGTAAAATGTGGAGAGGCTTATTTATCAAAGTTCGTTCGTTATTTTGAATTCATAAGCAAACAGGAGATTTACGCTAATTAAAAGTGAGTGCCAATTACCACTTAATCAGATGATTGCAGATTTACTATTGTACATAATTTGCGATACATTATGGCGTGATGTCAAGATTTGATACTGTAACACATAATGGTAAGATACTTTTCTCTGTTCCAAATCTTAGAAGCATAGTTCTTCGGAGCATGTTTTATTTACTTGGCCATTAAAAGTATAGGTATATTTTCTAACACATTTGTTATTGCATAGCTTAGATGGTGCAGTATTGGAATGATTTTTTTTTTTTTATAATGAAGTGTTCAAATTGTCTTGTTCGGTATGGAATTCATAAAATTTAAAAATATGTAAGATTTAGTTGTACATTGAGATTTCTTGCCGATGATATTTTAGTTATGTTAAAAAAAAAAAAAAAATTTCAGAGCTGCTTGTGGCAATTCAGCGATATCTCTCTCAGGGTCCCTGCCAAGGTGCAGCCGAAACATTGAAAGATGAGATAGAAAAAAATCAGGTTTTTATTTCCCAATATCTTTGACATGAATATCAATGTGTGGGAAACAAAGATGAGGAAGACAAGGGAAGGAAAGATTCCTCATCATACTTTTTCTTTTGGAGCAGTAGTAAGCATGTTTCACTCTTTCTTTTTTTTTTTTTTAATTTATTTTTTTAACAGAAGCTAAAAAAAGTAGAAGTTGGGAAATTCCTGCAAGGTTTCTAAATTTTTGAAATTGTTTTCCTATTTTTGCCTCATTTGTTTAGTGTTATTTTTCAGCTGCTCCCTGTACGATATGATTATAGAGGCCAGGCGCATCAACGTTCCTTCGAGGATTTTGTGAGTTATTGTGAACTATTGATATTTTCCTTTATTTTCGTCTATTTTTAATTAACTTTTTATTAACAAATGCTTTTGATGTTTAATTGGAAAGGTATGTTGTTATTACGGTGCGAGGGTTGGACAAATGACAGAACATGCTGAAATATATTTCGGGATGCATAAGATGTATAAGCAAACCAAAAAGCCATTATGCTGTGAATATCTACAGAAGCACATTAACTTTCGCATTTATTTGGTAATTCGCTCCTTCAATAATTTGATGAACGCATTCTGACGTGCTGTTCAGTATAGTTGTTTCCTCCTTATCCTTATGAATGATATGATTAAGAATCGCATTGTAGCTTTAGTTATGCTAAAGCAGATATTTTTTCCTCAGGAAAGATCAGTTGTTCCGTCAAATATTTCGTTGGTTTCCTTGATCGAACGCCTTAGCTCGTTAATCGCGATCGCAGTTCCGATTCCCTTGCAAAATCTACCTCTAAGAATATTTATGAACAAACGACATGCTTTAGACCGGAAACCAGGTTATTTTTAATTTTTTCTTTTATAGTCTTATTCCAATTGATAATTCGTTGGTTCTTAATGTCGCTAATTCTCACTTGCTTTAGGAGATTTAATAAGGAAGCCTACATTACGGATTGCATTAGGACGTTCTTCTGTTGGTGTGTTGAAAAAACTGAATCCAATACGATCATGGACTGCACGTGAACTTGGAAGGCCAATAGCACCGAAATACCTTTTGCATAAGGTATGTAGAACTTTGTTATATAAAAATTTGTTCATAAAGTTCTTTAAATTTCTTCCGCATTCCGATATATGGGAATTCGGGTTTTCTTTACCCTGAACGAAACACATAAAAAGCATTTTTGTCTAGGAAATTACATAATTCTATTTCTGTGCTTATTGTTATTTACGAAGAATGGTAATTTGTTTGGTAATAGTTATTTTATATTTTGCTATGCACTGTGTTAAATCAGGTGAATCTCTTAAATTTTTTTTGTCTATAATAGCCGTGGAACAAAGCAAGCTAGTTTAAAATGAAAAAACTTTAATAAATAATTTTGAAGACGTCAATGAATAATTTCGAGCTGCATTATCGCATTCTTGGTCATCTGTCATCGGTTTTTTGTGTTGCATTCGATAAATCTGGATCATATGTCATTACGGTAATGTTTTGATGTCTGCATTTCCTTTTAAATTTATTTTTTAAATTGTTTATTTAATCTTTAGTCAAGATTAAGTTTATTAATGCAATCTTTAAGTCTGTTTTTCCAAAGCAGTTTACCACAAATTTTGTTGAAGCACATCAGGAAATGTATCCATATAGGCGTTAGATATGTCAAATAGATGTTATTTGTAATTAATTAACTAAGACTAGTAGTTAATTTTTCCTTCTCTTGATTCGAACTGAATTAAAAGGATTTAAATTAACATAATTCATGCGAGAAAATTTATTTTACCTAAGCTTTCAAATTAGGCTATTGATCATATCATTTTATAACACATTTCTCTTCAGGGTGCTGATGACAATCTTGTTAAAGTTTGGAATGTGCGGATGGGTTTGTTACGTTTCACGTTGCGAGGGCATTCAGCTGAAATTTCGGATATGTCAATTTCAGAAGACAATACTTTGCTAGGTACTGGTTCTGTGGATAAAACAATTAGGTAATTTATGCTTTTTGAACAAATTCATTTATTACTTGTTTTAATAACATTTAATAGCATAAGTGACGACAGTGGTAAAAGTAATTAATAGTGTTGGTGATAATAATTATGACTGCCGTCATTCATATGGGGAGGAACTGGTGTCATTCGTAGTTGAACTAAGCTAACCAAAATTATTTCTTATCTTGAGCCACTGATGAATTGAGAGTGTTGTTTCTGGAATTGGCTAAATTGACTAAACCTTCTTCAGCAAAGACATGAGTTATATTAATATGAAAAAATATTTCACTGAGTGAATTCATAATCAGTTGATTACTGCAATGGAGGCTATTTAGGTTCTTCATAGTCTTTTATTTTTTTCTAGTTCTGCTTTTCTTTAATTATCATAATTTTTTCACACCTTTTTTGTTATTATGCTGTCACTTTCACCTAATTGTTTCATCATCATTTTATTGTATTATACATGTTCTTGCATCTGGGATCACTGTGATCAAAAGATTGAAAATCACCACAGCAGGCGTCAGTATTAAAAAAAAAAAAAAAAAAAAAATAAGGCGAATTCCGCATGAAAATGGAAGGAACTGTTACAGTTACTGGCTTCGAAAACATTTTTCAGATTTTATTTCGTTAAACAGAAATTGTTTAGAGATGTATAGGGATAGAATGTTAGCCAGGCACAACACGGACTTAGAGAAAATGCAGCGAGTAAATAAAATATATGAATTTGAGAGAAATTTCCAGAGTTGGGAATGCAAAATATAAGGATTGGAGTTCGTATTTTTCAGCTAAAGCTGATTTACTGCTTTATTTTATGGTCGTCATCCATGTTTATTATGATTAGTTATTGCTACACCTCAAATATTTTTGCACTTTTGAAATCTTTTGGAGTCCAAGACTTCCAGACCCAGGACATAAGATGCGCTGAGTATTTTCCAAGCAAGCAAATAATGGAAAAGCAATAAGAGGCATTAGCATTATGGTGTCACTAAAAAAGAAAAAGAAAAATTTAAAAAAAAAATTGCGCACTATTCTTCAAAAGAAAGTAAAATCTGGATTGGAGCTCTTTCATTGCAGTCTTTTACGTTATAAGATTTCAGAGTTTGGTGTTTACAAACAGCTGCACCGTTAGCGTTTTATCGTAGTCATTCAGCAATGGTTACACTAATTGCGTTTCTTCCATTTGTTGATGGTCCTACACGTTATTTGGTTTCGGCTGGTGGTGATTGTCTGGTGAATTTTTATCGGTATACCTCTTTGGATCATCAATTTGAGTATGTTTGTTAAAAAGATTAATTATACTGCAGAATACATGAGTTAGCGAAAAAAGTTTTAGAACGCATGAACAAAATAAATAAGAAAAGCTACTCAGAATGTTTTTATTTGTGCATATATATTTGGTGTTTTTTTTTTTTTTTTTGTTATAGAAATTATTATTACGCAAAAACTCCTGCTATTTCGTTTTTTTTTTTAGAGCAGTGCCAACACGTTTCTATGAGCGCACGTCATCAGGTGCTCGTATTGTGAGCTCATGTCATAGCCCTGGTGGTAGTTTGGTAGTTTTTGGTGACACACATCATAATCTCAGAATTTACAAGATCACCCGCGACAGTATTATCAAAATTAGCGATATTGAGGCACATACAGTATGTTAATTTTTTTTTCGCACCCAAAGTTTACTGGGCAAAAAAATATTCAGCTTTATCTACTTTTATTTGTATACGGATTTTCAAAATTGATGAGTACATTCTAGGTCTGGATCTAAATTGAAATATATTACTTTCGCCCATAATTTAGGTTCTTTGAAATTTACAGAGATTTGGATATCAAGAATATTCTAATGTCATATCTTTTCTTGTATGAAATATATTGGAAAAGTTTTTCAGGATCGCGTTGATAGCTTAGCATGGGCGCACATTGGACTACGCTTCGCAAGTGGTAGTCGTGATGGTGTCGCTAAAATATGGAAATTTGAATTTAATGATTGGATCCCTCTTGTTTTGCATCCGAAACTGAAGTGAGGAATTATTTGCAATATATATATATATATATATATATATATATATATATATATATATATATCGGGAATAAAGCTTTAAAAGCAGTAGCTGATTTAGTGGATTTTCCATATCCACAATTCTGTTTTACTTCAAATATTTTCCGTTTTTCAAAAGAAAAGAGTGAAATGAGCTCATGTTTCTTTGTTCTGGGATCATTATTTTCCGTCACTTTTGTTGCTTGTGCAAAACAAGTGTATCAAAAATTTCAGGGATGAGAAGGTCTCAAATTCGCGTAACACGTATAAGGTAACAATGTTGTGTTGGTCGTTGAGAGACGATTTTATTATTACTGCCGGATCCGACTTTATTTTACGGGTATGGTCTTCAATTTCTGGGAGCGAATTACGCCAAATGATTGGACACAAGGAGGACGCTTATGTACTACATTCGCACCCGATATTTGAGGATTACGTTCTTAGTGGTGGTCACGATGGTTTCCTGATGGTATGGTTTATTTAAGTTTATATTTACGCGGAATTCTTCCGCTAGATGTTATGGATTATTATGATTCAATTTATGCATGAAAATATTTTATTGAAATTATTTATGAACTGGTTACTTCAGCGTAGCAGTTTGGAGGGAATTTTGATCATGATTGGGACAAAAAGAAGAAGTAAAAGCTATTGATTTCAACATATTCTATAGGTTTGGAATGTATACACGGGAATTTTGGTGAAACGGCACCAGAATCTCATCGAAGGTTCTGGGTATGGAGCTGTCTTCGATTTTGCAATTTCGCCTGATGGTACTTTGGCTGGAGCAGTTGACTCCCATGGACATCTTTCCATTCTTGGTGTTGGAACAAATCAGATGGCTAAAACCACTCCAAAAGAGCAATTTTTTCATACCGATTATATGTAAGTGCTTTTGGAAGAGGGAAAAGTACTTTTAAAATACTTTTAATTTTACATGAAATTTGACATTTGAAGCTTTGTTCACTGTACTAGCAACAAATTTTAAGATTATCTAGTGGATGAAATTAGCTAATATTTGTTTTTAAGTTGCAATTTGGTAACAAACTACCTGCAACGTACTTTTTTTCTTTTTTTGCTGATACTAGGTCGTATGAAAAATATTTTCTTAAATAATTTTTTTCCAACCCAAATAAATTAAGGCCACTTATATTGGATGAAAATAATTATTTTGTGGATGAAGAAACAGAAATTGCACCTCATCTGATGGGTCCACCAAGAATGGTTGATGCAGATGGTGTTGATTACGATGACGATGTACAAGCTATGGTGCCTGGTCGTGATCTATTGTTGCGAGTAATATTTTATATCCTTGTAGAATCGAAATACTTTCTGAGTACTGCAAATGAATTGGCCCTCTAAACTGTAGTAGTCTTTTCGTCGTAAAGAGAAGCCTTCTATGGAAATTTATTTTATGAAGCAGGAAGTTTTGTGATTTTTTGCAGGATGATAGCTTGATTCCGCAAAATCCGCCATGGTTGTCACGTCCAATGGTTTGTACATTGCCGAAGTCAACGGTCGAGATAAAAAATGTGTACTTAACTGAATTAAGACAACAGGAAGAAGATGTATTTATACGTGAGATGAACCGGACACGGCCACGTGTCATTTCAGTTATTGAACGGGTAAATTCCCATATTCTCATATTTCTTTAAGAGTATATTTTTGTCACTCAGTTTTCTTTTCTATTTCCACAAAAGAAATAAATTGTAAGATATCCTCTACTTTGTGAATGAAGTTTTGATTCCAGAAAAATAATGTGATAAATACGGGATCGCAAAGACGACGTGCGGGTAAGTTTTCATGATTTCACTTTTTATGGTGAATTAAACATATGGAATTTACTGTCCGCTATATAGAAGATGATGTGACTACTTTCGTTTGCCTTATACTAGAAAAATGTGTTTCACGATAGGCTCTATATGTTATATTAATATAATGTACTTTATAATGTACTTTCATTTTCATTATCCTGGAAGAGGGAGTTTCGTGATAAACTTGAATCGTATAAGAACTGATTCAGATCAAGGGAATAAATTAGTATTATCTCCTATTTACTATACTGTTTCATTACTTCATTTGTGCGGCAACCAAAATTCTGCAGGTGTTCGCTGGTCGGAATGTTTTCCGCAGCGGCAACGAAGACTTCGAAATCAACAGCTAATGGATGAGACCGAAATTGATGATGATGTAACGGAAGCATCTACAGCTGATTCATCTTTTATCTCTACTTCCGCTACCGATGACGAAGTTTCAAGTGAAGATACTGCGAGTTCTGATGATTCTAGTGACAGTGATTACGTTATAAATACACGGAGGAGCTCCGTAAGTTATATTTGTTTTAATTGTACTGATAAGTTTAACCTGCCTTATTGACTCGAATTTGAAGAAAAAAACGAAATATGTTTTGGAGGAACATCTAATATTTAGAAGAATTGTATCCACCGTATCTAGAAGAATATAATGTTTTATTATTTAAATTAAATTTTAAATTCTACCACTGTGTTGGTAAGTTTAGCTTGAATTGCTTCCCTAAAATTTATTTTGAAATTTGGTTTTGTTTTGCAATTTTAAAAATCATTTTCTCCCTTTTTATAGAATCAACGCCGAAGAAGAATTGAAATGGAAGTTGATGATAGCACCTTTACTTCAGATACTGCTTCACCCGTTAGAACTTCGCGTAGGAGACGCCGACGCATTGTAATGTCAGGTATATCTTTAATTCATATTCGTTTTTATCATAATGTTAGATAATTAATCTCACTGGTTATTCTTATATTTTAGGTTGTTTCTATGAGTGCCTGTAGGTTTACTTCTCATATGATTAAATTCAGATGAAACTGAAGATGCACAATCAGCTGATCAAAAGTGTGAATCAACTACTTCAGCTTCACAGCTGAATTATATGGATTCTGAACCAGGGCCGTCAAATGTGAGATCATCGCTCTCCGCAATTGCTGCTTTACATTCATCGGTTGACAGCACGTCAGGAATTTCTACTCCACATTCACCTTCTGAACAGGATGTATCACCTACTCCTTTGGATAATTATGATGCAGATGCTGATTTTCCACGATGGATGCGCCTAACACAGCCACTTCGGTTTCCATATATTGCTCAAATTGGGGATGAAGTCGTTTATTTTAGACAGGGTAAACTTGTTTATCAGCGTTATCGATGCAAGCTAATAGTTTGATCTTCTTCGCTTATATCATTAGCTTACTCAGTAGACTTACACCCAGTTTTGTCCTTTGTTCCTTCTTAACACAAGTTTTACGATCGTTTGGTTCATATCAAGCGTTACCATTCGTTCTTTGTTATATAATCTCTCTACACTTTTTCCTGCTCTTTACTTTCCTAATGCTTCAAAATACACACGGATTCGTTTTATTAGAATAATTCTTGTCACAGCAACAAGACTTTGGTTGTATTTGATGGGTTGTCAAGCAATTAATAATACTATAAGCTTCAACTTGTTTAAATCCGAAGAGTTTAATGTCATCAGCTTCAAAATGCGAGTTGCTTGAATAAATGTTACTTTGATGAAATGGTTTTGGTGAGGTCCTGTATTTGAAAATAATTATTTAATGAAGCATAATCTGCTTTGGTAGTACAGATGTACGTCTAGTTTCGAAAATTTTTTGTTGGAATAGTTTTATTTTAGCTTTTCAAATTGAAAGTAACTATAAAATAATTCCTTATAGGGCACGAGTTTTACTTACACGCCGTAGAAACAAAAGGTCTCTACCACGTTACACATAGACTTAAACCACTGGCTCAGCTGAATGCCGAAGAATTTTGCATCGTTGATGAGGTTGAACATTCTTGTTTCTGTGTATACCAGTGGTTTTGCGTAAATTTCACGTGCTCGAAATAATTGGAAAAATTTAAATTTTCGCTACATTAAAACCTGACCGATTTGACTTGTTTAATTTTTTTTTCTGAGTACCTTTATATTTTAATGATTAAATTTAAATATATTTCAGATTAGATATTTGAGGAAACCATACAGATTAACAGCAGTTAAGCTTGCACAGACAAATGCAGGTGGTATGCGAACAGGACTCGTATTTTCAGTAAAGTAAGTTTAATTCATTTTATTTGAATATGTTTAACAGCTACTATTTAAATAAGTTATAAGGCATTAAATTCAATTTTAATTTTATGTATGAAATGTAAGCTTTGGGATCTCTTCATTTCTTTTTTTTATCATTTGGGTATACTTTTGCCAGTTGTGATAAGTTTTATTGCTTTCGTTTCTTTTTGGATTTGTAAACATTTCACTGCAGATTTCACGATATGGAAAATGTACCAGATTTTATTATTTTGCGACACCTTTACGATGAATCAGTGGCACGTCGTTATCAACCAGGAACACGGATTGAAATTATTCTAGATAACCATTGGTGGACGGGTACCATTGATAAGAAAGAAGTGCATGATGAAGAAAATTATCCAAGGTTTGATACTTTATAATGGCGATCCAAGAACAAATTCTTCGAAATAGATTGGATCGAGATTTCAATAAATCTTGTTTTCTTTTTTAAATCAAATTTACGATCTCAGCTGGAGCAGTTTTTTAAAGGTCGAATTGGTATTGTCTTACCGTTCGATGGGATACTGGAGAAGATGAAAAGATGAGCCCATGGGATGTTCAACCTCAGCAACCAAATCGACGTTCGGGTATCATTTCAAACGTAGTTGCTTTTTGTCCAGTTTTGTTTAAAAGCTTGGATATTCATAATAGGGGATCGACCGTTCCTTGAATGAATTGAAAAATTTTTTTCTGATTCAAAATTTATTCCGTTGATTGTTGGGTGTTTTTAATTAGTGACTAAATAATTAAAAGTTTAGTCTGGAAATATCAATTATAGAGGAGGATTTACGATTTTGTGGTTACAGGCATTGCAAGTGAGGAGGACCAGGTACTGTTTTCACAATACCCAGTCAATGAGCGAGATTGGATAGGTGCGGTGGAGGGTATCACTGCATGTTCAGGGCGTCTTATCGATGCTATAAGAAGCATGGAAGACGACCCTCATATAAAGCCGTTCGCAGCACCCGTGAATTTGATTGAGTATCCAGATTATTTGTGGGACGTGGATTATCCAATTGATCTGAGTACGATTGTTGAGCGAGTCAGAAATCGATTTTACAGGTTCTTATTTGATTGAAGTAATTTTATAGTGTTAGACGTTTGACATCAGTCGTTAAGAACTTTGCAGATCAAATCGTCTGGCCTTAACTAATCGGCGTAATTTTTTCCCTATAAGTTTTTTGTAATCCTTTTCTGAAAGGTTTAATTGTATGGAAACATTTTCCTTCCTTAAGTTCAGTTGATTCTAGTCACTGTTAGCTTTTGCGGAGGTTCGTATTAAACGTCCAGCTCGAGTCCATGCACTGTAAATTAGTTTTCCGAGGAACAGTGTGTAGTCTTTTGTGACACACATTCATTATGTCACAATGATGTGTGAAATGAATGGTTTACTAGTCCGCAGTATTTCGAAAATTGCAGAAGGCTGGCTAGTTTGGAGCAGGATATTCGCTATATTGCAATAAATGCACGCCTTTTTAACCAACCAAACAGTGAAATTGTTCGAAATTCGAGAGTATTAGTGGAGACACTCATTCGTTATTTGAAGTGATTTTTTTTTCGATCGTTGGTTAATATATTATATAAAGTTGTATTATACACATTTTTTAATTAAATTCTACTGAAAATTCTGTTAATTATAGTAAAGGAGAATTGCAGGTCAAAATTTCAATCTAAAAGTGCTTTCTTCAAATTAATGGTACTGATTACATTCTTTCTAATCATTAATTTTTTTTAGGAATAAGTACATTCGCATCTATATTCAGTAATAGTCTTTTGTCGCCGGCTTTTTTTTTAATGGAATATTATTTCAGCGACGCTCAGTACACGGATGCGATGCAATTATTCCGTATGTTGAAAGCTGGACAAGATAGTGAATTAAGAGAATATAATAATTTGAAGCAGTGCACCAAAGTCACAGCTGAGGAAATGAAGGAAGAACCTTCTACTGTTATAAAGAAAGGAAAGCATCGATCACGTAGTAGTGGCATGTCACCGAATCCTTCCGTAGATCTTCCACCAGAATGGTATATCGAATGCGTGAATGTGCTAGATGAAGTGATGTCCGAGCGAACCTCGACTCATTTTATCAGTTCTGGTAATGAGGTTAGTGTTTCATTTCTGAGTTTTATTGGAAAATTTTGAAACAATCGACATCATTAGAAAACTGCGGTTTCATTTTTTAGATTTTATTAAATAGAAAAAATTTCATGATCTAGTGGCTTGCGGATGTATTTTCGTCATATGATGACTTGTCAACTGTGAAGGAAAAAGTTATTTCACGAGTGTACAATAGTCCTTTGGAAGTCGTTAATGCAGTAAAGACGTTGATGCAGGCATGTCGAAATGCTGTTGATAATAAACGATCTCCGGTAAAGATTTTGTTCAGTACTGAGTTCAAAAAAAAATCGGTAAATTTTGTAATGCATATGTTGCTGCAGGCAAGAAAAATGAAAAGAAAAATAACAGGTCAACCTTTCTTGCTCATCTTCAGGTTTTTCGTGATAGTTTGACATGTGCCGCATCATTTGACAGCAAGATGGCGCCTGTTGTAGCGAAGTGGCAACGTATGAGACAGTCAGAAAATACGTCGTCGTCTACAAATGAGCATGAAGGGCATCATTTACGAGATCGACCGAAGAACTTACATGTCTACAATACGAGAAGGTTCTTATATCATCGTGTTTTTCTAATCTTATTTTAGAGTTGGTAAATTACGTTGCCTTACGACTTATTTCGGGAAATTTGAGAACAGTTTTAGCTTACTTCTAGTTTCGACTTTTACCTTCATTCTGTAAAAAATAGTTCTAATCTCAGTCGTCATGAAGAGAAACAGCATGAAGATCAAAAAAATGGCGTATCAACGAATGAGGTAATCAAACCTGGTCGTTCGGGGCGTTCTGGTAGAATGCCAAGTGGGTACTATCGAAATTTAAATAATGGAATATATATGACAGAAGGTCAAGGTAATGCTTGCAATTTTTCATAGTGAACCTTGTTTCGTGGACGAATCCTACTACATCTGTACCACGCTGTTTCATCTTTTTTTTTACAGGCGGTTCAACTTCGGAGCTTTTTGCATCGACTAGTAATAATCAGGTTACTTTTTTGCTTTATTCAGAAAAGTATATCAGCTTCGTCTGATATTTGTTTGTTTATCTAGTAATGATAACTAAGACTTGACAGCACGGATTACTCTATTTGTTCACAGCTGTTGCGCTACACTTTGTTACTTCAAGTGATAATCGGTTGATTATTCTAGGATTCTGGTCGTTCAAGAAGAAGTATTACCGAATATAATCACGCAAGGTAGGTCCTTCATTCAACACCCGTATAAGGTGGATTTTATATTAATATCTAAAATAGACTTTATATTGATATTTTGCAGTAAAAGTGGAACTTATATTTTCCAGATTACTTCATAGGATATTTATGAGGATTTACATGCATTTGATTATTCGAAATTTTTAGGAATCGTGACAGCTATGAAAATAATAATGTACAGACTGATCAACCAGGTTAGTTTTCAAATATGTTTCGGGATCGATGTTTCTAATTCGTTTTTGAATGAGGGAGAAAAGAATAGAATTTACAGCACCGAAAGTTGAAAACTAGGAGGTACTTGTTCGCATGGGAGTTCTCATAATAAAGAAGTAGGTTGACTTGAATAGTCAACTAACTGTTATTCATCGTATGTCTTATATGTTATTTATAGGACCCTCGGGATTACAGAATAAAAGCAACCTAATTAATTTAAGAAGAAGCTCAAGAAAAAGAGAGAAACGTTATGACTTGTTAGTTTTTTTTTTTTTTTACAAGTAACTTTTTATTGGCAGTTATCCAAAAGGAAATGTTTTTAACTTAGAAGGAAGCTTTAATTTTGTGTGCGTAGAAGTTGTACATATTAAAATGCTTTAAGCATTTTTTTTCCGTTCATAATGAAAGCACCATCGGTCATTTGACCACTGATTTGGCCATTTACTTGGGCAATTTTTTTACTACTTATAGAAAAGGTTATTTTAGTGGTACAGTGACAGTGACAGATGACAGTGCTGAAGATACGGCGAAAGATGATGATACTTTGTGCGATGGAAGCACTGCAGAAATAGACGATGATGCGTTAAGCGATTGTAGTTGGAATATTCGGACAAGTGGTACTAAGAAAAATAAAAGGTTAGTTCTTGGGCAGATTAATGAACTCTAAATTTTTCCATCTGTAAAACTTTTATTGATATCTTTTAGTATATTGTGAATTTTTTTACAAATAACTTTTTATTGTCTATTACTCTAATATATGGTAAATATGTTTTGCATGTCGAAGTGGTAGTAGTATCGTAAAACTAGGAGGTTTTTCCTCAGATTTTTCTTAAGAATGATTTGAATTTGACTGAGGCATTTTTTTCTATTGTGTGAAGAAATATCATTTATTCAGATCAAAACTTGTCGTTTAATTTCGTTTAATTCAAAATCAAAATTTCAGTCATCGGAAACGACTCTGTGGAAGCCAGGAAAATGCGGAGGTTAACAAAAAGCGACGCCGCCAAACCGTCCTAAAAAAGTTTGGGAGCGAAGCGAATTCTGTACCAAATTCTATGAATGGGCAAGATTCACGAATGACAAGAGCTTATGTGACAAGAAATCGGCAGGGACATGTTAATCATACGGCTACACGAACAAATTGCAGCAGTCATCCTCGGGTCCGGTTAAGACGATCTGTCCAACGAAATGTCAACTATAACGAGGGTGAAGTTAGTGACGGTGATAATGATGACGATGAAGCATCGAACAGCAGTGCAAGACGGACAAAAAAAGGCCGCAAGCAGGATAGATAAAATTGCTTTATCATTTTCATCAAAATTCTCATACTGACTGACATTTAAATTATACGTGCTAAGTTTTATTGGAAGGATTGAATATATCTATGTTTAATCTATAAATTGATGTTCATATCGATAAATTATTTTGTTTTGAATTTAATAAGTATACATTTAAATGAAAGATATTAAATGTTTGGGAAAATTCAAAGAATACTGAAAAATACAACAGACTTGCTCTTCGAATTAACAGTGATATATACATGCAGCAATAAATCATTGTTGCCATGTTTTTGACTTTACTGGTTATTGTGGATTTCAGAGCATTATTTTAAAGATATATGCATCTGTCATTTAGTTTTACCAAGTTTTTCATCTTAATAATTTTACGCGCCACTAACATATTTAAATACCTGAAGCATCTGTACTCCTTACGTCAGTCCCCAAAATGATCCTCTTTGCGCAGTATTATCATTCATTTCTCAGCACTCATTTAACATATCATAGCATATACTTATCACGCACTATCTTTTATCTTCATTTTTATAATTTTTACCGTTGTAAAGAAAATGGTTTTACCAGTGTTCAATACCAGTCGTATTGACATGTGGGATATATATACTCGTTCTGTATTATATGACTTCATGTGTCGTTTCTTCAAAACAAAAAATTGAATTTTGACTAATTTTCGTCTTTTAATATTATAAATGCTTTTTAGCTATTGATTTGTTGTTAATATTTTCTTTTTTTTTTTTTTTTTTTTTTTAGCTGAAGTATTGTCCTGTTTAGAGCATTTGCCTGGCCTTCTTATTGTGTTTTAAATTTTTTGCATCTCATCAGAATTGTTAACCTTCTGCATAGTTTCTAGAAGTTTCCGGAAGTTCCATCCAAAGATAATATGTACTGATAGACAGTTTTATGCGTAACTCTTGATCTTATTTGATGACTTAAATTGTTCCAGTATTATTGTTTAATAAGATTTTAACACTGGGTGAAACTAGTTTTTCAGGATTTTAGAAGACTGCAGGAAAATACACAGCAAGGATGACGGTTTAAACTAGGAACTGAATTATTTTGATCAGTAACGGTTATCTCATCGGCCATATATTTTATGTAGTCTATTTTACGTTTCAAAGCTGATTATTTGTTCGTAATCTTTTTGGAATTCTGTTGAACTCTTATCATGAAATTAAAATTAATAAAAACTTGCTTCTTCTGAAGCTGTTTTTTTTTCTTTCGGAATTGTTGCTGGTATTTTACTGTTTTTATTACTATTATTGTTGGGACTGTTTCCTTCAATTAAAACATTTTTTGACCATAATTTCACGTAATCTTTCTTCTCTTCTCAAGAATATGCAGGATAGCCACCTTAAAAACGTTCCATGGTGAAATGATTTATTGAGAAAAAAAATCGCTTTATGTAAGAAAACCACATCCATCTTATTGGAATCAAATGCAAGAGTAACCGAAACTTGCCTTTTTTGAAAGTGTACTCTTCTCACTTTCAAAAATTACGAAGGGGAAGGGTATTTTGATCTCTGGATTCGGTGCTTTCATTTACACAAGTCGGATTGTCCTTTCCTTCTCAGCTGAACTTATTGTATGTAGATAGGATTACTATAATGTTAAGGTGGAAGTTAAGATGTATGGCTTTTAGTTTGTTTAAAAATATTGAGATCCATGAAAATAGAAGGCCTGAAAATTGTTTGGGAACTTCAAGCCTTTTTTTTGGTTTAAAAATTTTAAATGTCATTATTGCATTCTTTGTCCAAAGGGCGGTTTTGAGTTTTAGTTTTTGTTTTCGCCGTATACATTCCTTCCTTTCGCAAATATAGAGATGTTTTTGCTTTATTATTATCACAATTTTACCACAATTAAAATGGATTGGAAGAATTGATTTAGGCTAGAAATATGACAGAGAAAAAGTGTGAATTCTACGAATTTATTGACAATAGTGAAATGAAATTGTAAAAATTTATAAAAGAAAGGAAGATGAGGCTGCTAAGGGAAGCCAATCGCTATCATTACGAAACACTGATTGAGAAAAAAGCATTACGTCAAGAATTATATGCATTTATAAATTATTATATGAAGAGCAAACATGAGAGGAAGAAGGAAAACAAAGAGAAAAAAAACTAATTAATGAAAAAATAACGCAATTTGTCAAAGAGCAATCACAGCATAAATATCTCAACAATTCTATGCTTGGAAAGAATCCCACCGGTGAGGATCAAAAATATGATTAAAAAATAAGCCAAAGGAGCGACAGCTTTAAACCAAAATATAACAAAATAGGATGCTTTAGAAATATATGAGTTAAGGATATATAATAAGTGGAACTACCTCTTGAAAAATCCGACAGGAATATCTTATTACAGGGATGCAAAAGTTATAACTAACTAACTGAAAAGATACAATGGCACATTTTACAGGAAAAAGTTGAGCATTTCTAAAAATCCTTTTAATCCAGTCTTTTTAAGGCGTACTACTCTCTCAGATGTTAAATTTCTGTTAATGAAATGGAATGGTGCGAATACTAAGGTTGCGTATTTGCAAAGATAACATCGAGCGAAAGAACAGAGATGCTGCAATCAACAACAATAATAATAATAGTGATTTCAGTGCAATATTTCATAAATTTGATCATAATTAACTGAAACGACAAAAAGAAAAACGAATTAGCAACGAGGTAGACATGGTAGCTGAAAACAGCCGGTGCATTCTCAGTCTGCACTGCACAAATTTTTTTGTTTTTGAGGTTTAATTCATATAAGGAAGAGTCCATTTTCTCAATTTTCATATCAAGAGCTTCATGTACAACTTTTTAAAAATTCCGGCAAATTTCAAAGGCAACAATAATTTTGGTTCTATTAATCGTAATGAAACCATATTCTGTTAGCTTTTTTTTTGTTTACGCTTCTTATTCTTTGCATACTGACGTGTCATGTCTATTTGTTGAAGTGGCCATGTATGTTGAACTCTTTTAATTTAATATAGATAAAAATTTCAAGAATAAGAAAATTACTGATGGATAAAGTAAATCCAAATTAATTGGAAAGGAGAAGTTTGAGAAAAAGTAAATAAGTAAACAGAAAGAAGAAGAAAAGTTTGGCATTTATCAAAATGCCAAGAGAGAATTATAGTTTTAACAGTGCGTGCAGACAGAGAATGATCCAGAAAGATTACAGGAATTTAAAAGAGAAACAGATTTCAATGAAAAAATATCAAATATCAATTTATGACAGATAAAACTTTATACGAAGAAACTAACTGTCTCAATTTATTTACTTTTTTCAAATTCTACTAAAATCGATACCTATTAATTGCTTTCCGCTCCATCACCACCATTCATAATATCTTTTTGAGCTGAAAATAATTTTTTTGGGCTCAGTTTGTCATTTATTTCCAGTATTATCATCTCTTTATCAAAAATATTTCGTAAAGATGCGTAAAATTAAAATTTAAAATAAATATACATAATGATATAGCAGAAGGTAAGGATACGAAAAAATAATTGTTTCTCTATTTAATCATGTCGCCAAAATTATAACGAAAAGTAATTTATGTTAGAGCAGATAAATTTGTGGTATCAGACAAATCACCAAGTAATAAGAAACTTCTCCTTGTTAGACTTAACTAACACGGATAACACTGGATATGAAAATTCAAACCTTGACCAAGTTCCCTGAGCAGTGTGCTCATATTGTTTGTTATATCATCAGCTGCATGAAGTAGATCACCCTGTAACTGAGCAGCTGGTACTGAGCTAGCTCTTTGTATTGTACGATCTCGGAATGCGGTCGAAACACGACTTCCAATACCGGTTAGTGATTCCGGTATTGCACCCATGCTTCCACTTTTTGACTGCTGCAAAAAATTTTCCATATAATGCGAATATGATTTCGGTAGGAAATAAAAAACTAACAGCATCTGTGATTTCATCCTATGAAAAGAGCCTCTAAGAAGTTTCGGATTAATATACATAGAGAAAGAGAGTAAAATACTAAAACTAAATCATGACTTTCCAGACACATCTTTTTCCAAAACGGTTAGATTCAATTATTAAAATCCAAAAAAAAAAAGTAAAAAAGCTCTTTCGTGAACCTGCAAAAATATCAAGTTTTTAAAATAATATTGATTTACAAAGTATAAAAATCACTGGACTTGAAGATTTCTCACGATGTTTTCCATAAAAAAATCCCTGATAATTTCTGCAACCTACTTCAACCCATACAAATCATTCAGAAGGTTCCAAACATAAGCTTTATCAATCCAAGGGCAAATAACCTACGTTCAATTCCGACATAAGCACTTCTAATTGTTGCATTAATTGTCTTCGTGTTTGTTGCATAATGCGCATTTTTTCTTCAAGCTGAGCTTTCCGTTCACGTAAACCGCTCAGCTGTTCATCAGTATTTTCCAATTCCTATGAAAAATAAAAACCACAAGTTGGAAACACAATTCTAAAAAAAGAGCAATTAAAAGAAGCAACTAAATCTAGACATTCGGAAAAAACTACTTTTTCTTTTATGTCCCTAATCATCATAGCAAGAAAATCATTCAATCCTAATTTGAGCCGCAGTCTATCTTCCTCAGTCTCTATTTTTATTCCATGAAAAAATAATATTACTTGTTGTTGCTTCAACATTTCCATTTCACGCATCATTTCACCATTTTCTTCTTCAAGTCGTGCAATTAATGTTCTCTCACTAATATTTTCGTCCACATTGGTTGTTCGATCTTTTGGTAACACAGACGGATACTTTAACATACTTATTGCAAGATATATCTTAAGTAAAGAACTGAGTGCATAGCTAAAATAAGAATATTTTAAAGGAACTTAAGTGAAGTATTTTTTTTTATTAAAACATAAACAATCTCGACTTAATAAATTTATTTCATTAATTATTATATGAGTAATGCTCGACGAAGCCACCTGTGTTCGACCGGAAAGTTTAGCCGAATATCGTGCAATCAATTTATGTTCATCATCCATAGTTGACCCGTTGGTTACTGGAAATTGACCGGGCAAGATCTGATTCGTCCAATCTTTTAATCCTTCTGAAAGTCGTCTTCTGGATGTCGTTGGCGTTATTGGTAAGATATTCGCGAGGTCAAGAGGACGTTCTGGTCGTTCTGGGAATACTGGATGTGTGGAACGATTAGGCATTGGGACGCAACGCAAAGATTTATGTATGGAATGAGCTAACTGTTTCGTCGGCGATTTCTGAAATTTCACGGTTCATAAATATTTACCTCAAAAATTAAAAAATCGCCAAACGAACAGACAAAGAGCCTTAAATCTTTTTGATTATTACGTGACCAATCGCTCATTTAATGTTTTTGTTTGCCGAAGGGAAATTAAATTTTTAAATTAATGCTGGATTTAGCTTACAAAGATATTTCTCCTCTTTCTTTCATGATACGTCGATTTCTGTGAATGTCAGAAATTTCTTCATTTCACAATGGAGTAAAAGACATCACACTAAGGAAAAGATGAGTCATAGTTATTTAAATTACTAAAGTATGTGGTAATCCAGGAAAGATTTATAAACTCCTCACAAAAATAGAAAAACATGAAAAAATATTCACTGATTGCATCTATACGACAGTCGAAACAAACAAAATAAAATCTCCTGACATTTTTTGCTTCATAAAATCTCCTGACATTTTTGCTTCACTACATTCTCATTTCGTACGTCATCAATTTACACGCCATCTGACACTAGAATTTACTCACATAACTAGAATATTCTTTCATTTCATGTTCATTGGAATGCGTTGAACTTGTTCGCCCACGCCAGAAGCACTGCTCACATAACTGATAATTCGTGCAACGCTGACACTTGTAGCGGAAACCGGTGAATGATCGAACCTACAAGCGATAATAACTCGAAACATTTTTTTAAGCTCCACCTATCGTTTCATCAAAGCTGCTCGAAGTATCGTTTTGAATCTAACCTATAGTCTGAATTAATTGAAGGACCAGCAGAAATTATCTCAAATGGACTTTTTAATAAACTCTTAAACTGAAAGTTAAGGAAAAAAGATGAGGAACAACTCCCCTATTTCTTGGCTCTCATCACTGGAACTTTCTCTTAGAATACGACTTAAACTGTAGTCGATACTGTATCCCTTACGACACACAAGTAATTGATTTTGGTGGAATTAAACTGACTCACCCAACTTTCAATTATTACTTGAACTGAATGCAAATAAGTGGTAAAAATCTAAATGCCAGAAGTTTCTGAAAAACAGAATTTCACCTGGCAAGCATCACACACAACCGGATGATAAACATGCTCAACACTTGCCATCCGATGCATTAATGGTAACCACATCAAACAAGGTGGACAAGGATCAGCCAACATAACGTCCAGAAATGCATTCAAATTTACCCGCTGATCCTATAAATACAAGTTCTAATGCACACTTTAATAGTGTCGAAAATTTAAAAATCATTACCGAAAAAAAAATGCAATCAATGTTATTTTATCTGAACATTTACTAGATGGTCTTTTCTGTACTACTCACTTTACAGGGTAAATGCAATACCTAAAATTTGCTTCTCAACAGGATATCCCCAAATCTGTGTTAACCTACAAATTTTCTACAAACTTTCATACCTTGGTATATTTTCAACCATTACCGAATTAGACTTCTTGCAAACATATTCACGCAAATTTTGCACATTTGCCAACTTTAAATTTTTATTTTACATTAATTTCTCCATTTTACATGTTTGTATTTTCATCCAAAAAGAGAATAAAATGCAAATAACTCCTAAACCTTTTGAAAGCACTGTCCAAGTGCTGTTTCCGTATAACCGAATGTTGGACCTTCAAAAACAGCCGTCGCAAGAGCCAAAACCTGCTGTAAATAACCACTAAATTTATCCCATTCCATTATACCGTTGCTATTTGATACTTGCGAAAATGCATCTGAAAAGTTAATCACTGTCGAAAATAATTAAAAATGAACTTGAAAAAAAACGAAACTACAAATCCGTAAAAAGAAAAAAAGGCAGAAATAAACCAATGCATAAGATTCGACTTAGTTACATTTTCCTTCAAACTTCAAACCTTATTCAACGTCCACCAGTTCTCGCAATCTCGAAAATATAAAAAACCTCAAAATGGAACAACTCGAAATTTCACCTCTTGATCCTCAAATCTGCACTTCGGACGGAAAGTTGTGATCAAAATTCAAGACTTTTAAATTATTTTTGCTCTAATTAAATAAAGATTCTTAAATAATGTTTTCAAACTGTTTTGAACCACTCATATATTCTTAACTCAAATATCAGATTATACGAATGGGTGAAAGTGTTTAATGCATAGAACAAAATAGTTTTTTCTAAGCCTTTACTGAACTTACACGATTTGTAAACACTCTTTTTTCTTACTCGTTCTCTTCTTACTAAAAGTCTTATCAATCATTCTAAATGTTATATAAAAAAAAGAAGAAACTAGAACAAAACGAGAAAACAAAACAAAAAAAAAAATGCAAAAAAAGCTACCGGTAATCCTATATGCGCTTCCCAGCATTATCCAAATTAAAGAGAAGAAAACAAACAGTACAGAAGTAGTTTGAAAATGCAACACGAAAATTACACAATTCGAAAAATACCGAACAGCACATTCAGCTTTGACAACTGTTAAATTGATAACAAAAGAAAAATTCGCAATAACTTCCACTTACACCGTAATTTGTCCATCAATTTGCCGGCACATAATGTAGCAAGAGCTATTTTAATAGCAAAAACTGTTAAACGACCAGTCTGTTGTCTAAATTATTTATAAAAACATTAATGGTCCGATTTGAAAGTTGGGATTTATTCTAAATCAATTTTGTCCCAAAATTATTAACAAGCAATAAAATTTAAACCAAGCTACATACAACTTTATTAATAAACAGATTCTTCTTGAATTCAACTCACTACATATATATCTATATATATCTATATCTATATATATATATATATATATATATATATATATATATATATACCACTATATTATTATTATTAACAAACACAACCTGTCATACGCACCGACGAGAAAGCTAAGCAAAAGTGAAATAGACTTGTCGGTGTCGATATGTTGTGCACTGGGCAAACGCTTATTTAAATTGTGAAAAATCGTCGCTAGCAATAACTCCAGTCGTGAAATCTTCACCTAGAAATAAATTATCTTGATTATGTTAAAAGAACTGGTTAAAAACGAAAATTCTGTGAACAACTAATGTAATCTTATTTTCCATTTAAAATTGGATTATTTCATGAATCAAAAACCTTTGAGAATTCACTGCTTCAAAATAAGTAAATGATTCTTTTGTATCAAAAGTAGGCCAAGATTTTCTTTACTTCATCTCATAGTTTCCTGCCGAGACTTGAGTTCAAAATAAACATTAATAGTTGTAATAGTTGGCTTTTAATGCCAGGGGACATGTAGTGCGGAAATATGCTAATGTTTGTGCTCTGCTCTAGCAAATATTCCACTAATTTAAAGGACTTTTAAATAATCAGTCAAATGAGACTTCGGAACTCAATTTCTAAAGTCTGTCCGTCATGCAAAGTAGTATGAACTTATAGCTGCTTACTTTTTTTCTCATATAGTACTTAATATTAAGAAGAAATACCGTTTTTACTTTCATTTCCTTGGATTAAAAACTAATCCTTGTTCAAAATATCTAGTACACCAATCAAAGTAAACAATTACTAATGTGGGTAACATTTAAACTACAGAAGAGCTGAAAGCAATACTAACCTGCGAAGTAATTGGAAGTGCATTTAAACCATTTTCACGAAACGATTCAATCATATTCCATATATCTACCAGGTGTACTGCAAACAAAAAAAGAAAAAACATATTTTAAACAGCAGAATAAAAAAAGGGAGTGATGGGAAAGAAGAGCAAGCAAACGGAAGTGAAATGATACAGATTTTTAGATTGCTTGCAACTGATAATGCTGATGAGCTAAAAAGCATAGCAAATGAATGATCGGTGATAAACTAAAACATAAAACTAATAATTTAGAACCTGAACTTTTCTAATCAATAGTGGATCTTAGGGAAGCAAAGTTGTGACTAACTAAAGTCGCAGGAGACCGAGGAAGCGGCTGCTGCGTTCTTTGGGCTCTTCATGAAAGAAAAAAAAAATCGCCATTCTGTTCTAGTTATTTGTTCCTAATTATAAAACGGAAAGAAATGAATAGATTCAAGATGTTCTAATCCACAATTATTCTTGTGAACCTTTAACTTAAATCTGTATAAAAATTTGGAATAATCAGTAATTCACTGAGAAAAAAAAGCCTCAACTCCTCCTTCCAGTATTTCCCTTTCGATGCCAGTGTCCATCATTTGACAGAACTAATTAGATAATGATTTATTATGAAGTTATGCTAAGCTGAAAGATAACAGTCTAATATAATACCAGTTATCTTAACCAAAACAACAAAATATACCATTAGTCTTTTTTTGGACAAAGCGCAATTTGCATGCACATCTATATGTTGCAAAGCGAATTGAATCGAAATCTTGCAATCCTGAAAATATTGTTGAGTATGATCAAATCTACCAATCAAGAAAACACTACTCATTTTCCAAATGGAATATTTTTATATTGGCTTCCATATAATGGTAACAGAAGTTTGATGGATAAAGAATGTTACTTCTATTAAATAATTGAATTCTGTCAAATTCATGAGCCCAAACGTGAAACTCGAGTAATTACGGACATTAACTGGCCTGCATGCATTTCATGTCTCATATGAATAAATGTTTTTAATTTCCATTCATGATGGAAAATGATAACTTGAATGTGGTGGCGTTAAAAACTACACTATTATTGCTATTCTACAGCTTTAGCTTTTGAGTTGGGGTAAATAAAGGCAAATAACAATTCGTATCATCTCAACTGAATGTATATATCACACATACATATATATCTCATCAAAGCGTTTCATTCATGCCTTTATTCTAACTCTTTTGGACGCATATTTCATATTCATATCTTATTGGCTATTTCACATTAATTTACTTACGTAAATTTGTGAAGAAAATTTGATTAAAATGGGAAATAAATAAATAAACAAACGCATTTCATCGATTAACATTTGCAGTTCGATAACAATTGCATCGTTGACTGTCGATGCATCCATCATATTTGTTGTATTATCCTTTTGGGTTATCCACATCCTTCATTCCATTTTAACATTGTTTCTCTCTTCAACCATCACCATTATTTCACGTCAACCATTTATATGTGTATATGTTATAGAATATTCGCAATGCCTTTACATCATAGAAACATAAACTTTTTTTTGGCTCTTCAATATAGCATTTCTTTAAAATGATTTTTGAACCAAAGCCTGAAATGAACGTTAAATGATCATGAAAGTAAATGAACTGCACCGAAATATACGTGACAAGTTAGCTGAAACATAAAAAGATCATGAAATGAGAGTGAAAATTTTTCTTCACTACTGTAATAACTATTGTAATTAACGACAACAGCAAAAAAAAGACATGAATATTGACTGAAACTATTCCATGAACTAATACGATTTTTAACGAAATATATAAGGTATCTTCTTACTTTTTTTGCTTCACTACTGCTATGACCAAATAAATCGAGGACAGGATAACAGAAGTGAAAAAAAAAAAAAAAAAATGAACGAATTAATGATGAAATTCTGATCATTTCTGGCAACGAACATTTAAAGAAATTAATTCCAGTTTTACAGAATATGCGCATATGACTCCTTAGCAAGAAATTAGGGGAAGCAAACGAATAATGAGACAAGACAAGTTCGAATGGAAATACTTTCAATAATAGATAATTTCGAAAATTTCTTGTAATATAAAAACAAAAAAAAAGCTGAAGAGAAGGCTCTGAAGATTTTATCAGAGGAAAATTGAAACTAGAAAAATAAAAATAAATGAAGGGCTAAAACAATCAATGTGAATTATTTATGACAGTCATATGGCTTGATTTATTGAACTGATGCAATAGCTTTCATTTTTCCTTTTTTTAATCAAATGTTATTTTTAAGCATTCTAACAGATCACTTTTGCAATATTAAGCGAAAATTTCGAACCATACCAAAGATATGCTTAATTACGTGTAAAATTTCCCATAAATTAAAATTTTCCGCTCCAATTTCTTCGTACAAAAAATTGAAGAAGTTAAAAAAAAAGGCCCAAAAATTTCGAAGATGAATCGACAACATCGATTTCCGGTCGGTCATATCACGAGATTTTCAGCTGATTCAGTGCTTCGCATTTGATGGATCGCGTCGAAGAAAGATCCGATAATGAACACTCATCTCTCTTTGTACAAATTAGTAAAACTGAAAATCAATGTCCGGAATTTCTTGACAAAAACAAAGAAAGGCGCCATAATTTATAAAGCTTGAAATCCGTTTGAAAAAAAAAAAAAAAAAGAGGAGAGACTAAGAAATTCAATTATTGTGCAGAAAAAAAAATAAATCCAATATGACCAAGTTAAACAAAAAGATAAATGAAAACGCAACTTACTTCTCTAAGTCGAAATTACACGAAAAGGGGTGATATGAGTTGGTTAGGTAAAAATAATAATAATTTAAATCTGTGAAACATTTCAAACTTTTAGAAAGAGTACGGAGAAAAAAACCACAGCATTTGTAGTCAGAAAGGAGAAAAAGAACAGCAACTGACAAAATAAAATCCCTGAAGAAGCGAAAGTATAACAGTAATAAAAACTGTCACCATATAAAATGAGTTACTAAATTAATGAAAGATCTAAGCAGGACGGGAGAGAAAAAATGGAATGAATGGCCGCAGCAGGCTCAAGATCGATTTGCGAATGATGTCAAGGATTGACTAGTGATGGAAATTATTGTCCAAATAATTATCCTAAACTAATGTGAAAGCCGAGATATGCTTAGCAAGGGATCAAGTGCACTTGTTAAATTTTTTCATTTGAGTGAGTGAAACTTCATGAAAGAATTCGTTTCGAATAAAAAGTTTTTTTTTTTTCCATAATTAACATACATAAATTGGATGAGAATTGAACCAAAACGAATTATTGCTTACTAACTGAGCAACATTACATCTGACAGCAACAAAATATTCAAATATTTGACAAGCTGGAAAATTTGGCATATAATTTGTACAGCAGTTGCTGATGGCAGAAATGGATATCGAGTAAGACTGCCAAATGCAACTTTAGTAAAAAAAAAAGAATCAGACTGAACTTGTTTTGTACTTCGGAGCTAATTAGTGTTTTACAAAGCATTAAACTGAAAAAAAAAATAAAAAATAGAAAGTGAAAGAAAGAATAAAAAAATCTTAAATGTCGCACCTATTTCTAAAAAAGAAAAAAAAAACGGAAAACATTTCGCTCTTTTTACCTTGAAAAAAAAAATTTTTTTTGCGATTTCCATAAAGGAATTTTAATTTCTAGGAATTAATTATTTCAAAAAGCACCACTGAATGCATTTTCAATCTTTCCGATGGCGCTAAGAAACATGTTTAATTTTAGGATATTGCTTTCCGAAATTTGGATATTTGATTCATTTGAAAAAAGCAAACTGCATCTCAAAGAGAAATAGAGAGAAAATTTCGATGAAATCTAAAATTATGCTTAGTTTTACGAAGAAAAAAAAACATCGAGTCAATCAAAATCAATTAATTAATTTATTTCAAAACTCCTAAAAACTAAAGATTTTGAGGAGTTCTACATTGCTTATACGTATATCCTTTATAAAATTCATTTGAAATTGAGGATTGAGTATAACCCCCTTTTATGGCTGAACATCTACCTTCAAAAATTTGAATATCCTAAGTTACTTCTATATAATTCCATGCATTGATTCGTTTTAAATAGTAATTTAGAAAACTTCCTGAAGAAACTTCATCGCGATATCAGTCAGATTCCTCTGATATCAGCGACAACTACTAATACGAATAAAGCGTGTTTTTGAAATCTTAAGGCAAAACTAACTATACCAATCGAACATCACCATAAAATGAATTAAACTTTTTAAACTATTACTCAATTTTGATATTTGATCATTTACATATTGTTTCATTATAAATTTAAATATGTAAAAAAATAAAATAAAGTAAATGACAAATTTTGGGAATGGAACGAGAAAAGAAAAGTCAGAAATAAAAATGAAAAATGAAAGAAGACAAGGCGAAAAAAAAAAAGGAAAAAAAAAATGATGTCTGATTGATTTAGAAACAGCCATCGCCAAGAAAAAAATATCCTTTCCATTTTCATTTAATTGTCTTTTATGCTTATTGAACAACCGAAAATGATGAAATATAATATGTCGAGAAAAAAAGAGAAGAAATGAAATATTTAATCTTTTCTTCCCATTTTAATTTGCAAAATATTTGTTATTACTACTTTTTATGCACATAAATCAAAAACTTTTCCCATTAATTTTCTTTTGAAATTTCAAACTTCATAAATGTCATAAAATTGGAAAAAAAAATTTGTCGTTTTTTTTCCTAAATTTCAAAAACATAAATTATTCTCTTTTTGTTTATTTGTACGCATAAGTATATATATACATATATATATATATATAAAGGTAAATTTCTATTACTTTTGCTTTTCAAATTGCTAAAATATTATAAAATTACAGGAAAAGTTGTAGTTGTTCCCTTCTTTCTATTTCAAAAACGGAAAAAAAACTTAGAAATATTTTTTTCTCAGCTTATACATAAATATAAAATTTTATTATGCATATGTGTAATAAAATTTATTCTTAGTTTTTCTTCTTTTTTTTCTTTCTTTTTAATTTGGAACTTTTGAAATATCATAAAGTTGCGAAACAGTAAACCAATTTCGAGAAAGAACACATATGTTAATCATCGATTTTTCTTCCTTTCTTCTTTCCGATATGAATTTCTATTTTAATATTATTGATTTATGAAACATATGTTGGCTAATGATTTACAGTAAAATTATTTGCCAAAAGGAAAAAAGAAAAAAAAAACAACAGTGAAATTTTCGGTGAGGAATTTTTTCTGGTAAACAATTTAAAATCGGCAGAGGAGATAAAGAAAAAAATAAATAAATAAAAGGGGAAAAAAGGAGAGCAAAAATGTGAAAGATGTAGATTTTGATATTTTAAAATAAAAAAAAATCTCCGAATAAATAAGCAATTTTTTCCAATCAGACGTAATCATCAGTAAATGCATAAAATGATATATAATAAACTCAAGAATGCGTGCATAAATATCACGCAAAAGCAAAAATGTCATGCAAGAGTCTAAAACAAACAAATAAATAAGTAAATAAATAAAAAACACTGTCGAAAAATTCAATTCAAACGAGTTTGACAAAATATTTGTTGTGATTAGTTTTGCTTTTTTCTCCGCTGAGTACTGTTTATGCATCATATTTATTAGATTATAACTGTTGCCGATTTTAAAACAGCTTACATAAATACTTAGTATTATCAGTGACAGAAGCAGTAATTTGGAACTGAATAATGCTACAAAATAGAACTGCAGACAAATATGGAAAAAATTAAATAATTTTAATCTTTTGCCAGATTTTCGAAAATGAACTAATGTTTATTAATGCTTATTTCCTAAATGTCTTTTCAGGTTTATTGAAAAGTAAGGTTTTACAGAAAATGGGCTTTTTGTAATATTTAATACTTCAATATTAATGCAAAGTTACTTTTCAACAAATTTGACTGGAAAAAAAATCGAAAATGCGGATGTAAGAAAGAGGAAAGAAATGTGTCTGTGAATATTTATAAAGAAATTAAAATAGAGCAGAAAAAGATTTGATAAAAAAAGCTACGTTTTTGTATAGCTTCTTAATTAAAATAGGTAAATTCAAAACAAAAATAATGGAAAATTTTGCTTATTAAGCAATTTTATGAAAATTTCAGTTATTATAAAAATTTTAATTTCAGCAAAACTAAAATGAGTTGGACAAAAACTTAAAGAAAAAAGAAAATTAGTGAGTTGACGAAATTACTGAAATGATTCAGTTTGCAACACAATCATTCGTCAGCGATTGTGCATAATTCTCTAACGCTAATAGGTAAAGGTGAACAACGATCCACGTGGATGTAAGGAAAATTTCCAAAATACGATGAAAATGAAAAAAAAAAAAAAAAAACAAACATCAATATTTACTTTTTTTAAGCAAAAAAAAAAAATTCTAAAAATAATTCAAATGCAAAGCAAGAAAAAATGGAAATTGCGACATTTTCATCCAAGTACCGTGAAAACTGTTAATACATTATCGGTAAAAGGAATCAAAAGAAAAGTGAAGCACCAATCAGAATGTTGTAAACTTTAAGATATTAAAGATATCAGATTTTGAAATTTCAAATTTCTTTCCAAATCGTAGAATATCATACTTCACTTGGCAAATTAACGAAAACGGTTTATTTATCAGTAGCAGTGATAATGCGATTTACGCATTTTCATACGTCTATACGTATATAAACATTTTCATGCGTACTACGTATAATGTGACACTTATCCATAAAAAAGAGTTAATTGATGCGTACTTGCGTTTATAGGCGTAAACATTCAATAGGTATTTGATCAAATATGTGTACACGTATATACATGTACATACAGTTCATATATAACAAGTTAAATATGTACACGTATGCGTGTACGTACGTGTGTGTGTGTGTGTGTGTGTGTGTGTGTGTGTGTGATAGCGGTGTTATGGGCTTAAAAAAATTGATTTTTCGTCTATAAAAGTAAAAAAAAGTAAAGACAAAAAAATTCATGGATTTGAAGAAATGATAGGATCGGAAAAGAAATGAATGAAGTGTCCGTCTGTTTTAAACCTTCTGGTCATTTATCACTTTCAAGAGAAAAATATTGCAGAAACTAATATTCGCTTTAATTGCAAAATATCAATTAAGACATTAATTATTGGCTTGGATAAGGCCTGATAAATAATTAATTAACCAAACTGATTGATTAGATGAAGAGTAGCAGAAGAACCGATTAACTGATTTAGTGGGTGGTAAAATAACGGCTTGACTGAATGATTGAATAGCCAGCGATGTGATGAACTATTGGATAAAATGATTCATATTTATTTATGAAAATCTATTCATTCTGGTAAATTTAATTATGATGGTTCAATTAATTAAAAGCGAAATGGACGAAAGGCCTAAAATTAGCAAGTAAACTAATAATGAAAGATTGGGCGTATTTTACAGAAACGAATTTTGCTTAGTCCATTTGAAATTATCGGCTTGAAACTAGTATTTTTATTACAAAATACGTATACAAAATAACTCTTCTTTTTTTTTCCCCAAGTAAATAGCAAAAATTAAAATTATATGCTCACAGTCATTCTTTGCCTGCCTATTTTAATTTTTTTTTTTTGCTAAATTTGATTTCATTTTTGTCTTAAGCAACAAATGAGTATTTTGCACATTTCCTATATATATTAAAAGTACCGCTACTATTAGCACACGGAAAGTTTTCTCCTTTTGTATAGTCCAAAGAAAAGCAAGCATAGAAAGTCTGATCTACAGATTCACCTTCCATTGTCTTTATCTTCCTTATCACTCTTCATTTCCTCGAGATTCGGGAATGCTCCCTTTAATCCCTCATATATTTATTATTTTAGTTCCAGCCAACATTGGCATCATTTTTTTTTCTTTTTTTTGAAGGAACTAATTTAGTTCGTACTGAGAATACAGTTTGCTAAAGCTATCAGTATAATATTTTTTTAATTTGGAAATTTCTATTATTGAATAATGGAATTACTTTGTTTTTGGTCAAAAAAAAAAA